>JXSR01S019535.1:27576-38903 GCA_000969725.1 Ophiothrix spiculata | reverse complement strand
ACATTATAGAGAAATATCAAAATAAGTGACAAGTAGGCTCCAACATATGTTTCCCAGACCACATTAAATGTGACATGATCAAGTGGAATGAGTCACATGTCAGAAATATTGATTTTGAGATACAGAGCAATAAATTCTTTTTTTTTTTCATTGTTTTTTTTAGTTCAGAAAATTGTCATATCTCTGGAACCAATTGACCAGTTTAGATGGGATTCGGATCAAAATATAGTATTTATAATGCACAATTGTGTTATGTTAGAATTAAAATTGAAAATGACCAACACGTGATCCCTTTCCCTTACTTGTGTCATATATAAGAATTACCTATGCCCTGCTTATTTTAAGCTGTCTGTTGAATAACATGATTACATTTATGCCTAAATAGCACAGATGGGAAAGGATTTGATGAATTATTTACAATTTCATGTATATCACAAGTAAAGCTTCAAATCCGGTGATGGAACACGGGTGGATTTGAGGCTTTGCATATGATTTGTTACTAAAGCTGTTTACATTAGGTGGTTTTATTTTTAAATGTTTCCATAGTAATTGCTGAGTCATTTTATACCAAATAATGCTGTTCTTTAAAAGAGATACGTAAGTTGGTTTTGTTTTGGAGACTGTAGCTTTTATAATCATGATAAATAGAATCTAATGATAGCAGTCTTTTCTGCCAATTAAACTGAATATTTTAGAATATTTTATCAAAATTTCCCCAATCATGTTCTTACCAAGTCAGTTAATTAGAACTTATTTGTGAGCCGTCATATCGAAAGGTACCTTAAGGTCGGTATAGTAAATTACGAATACGGGTCATAGTAGCTGAGCATAGTCAAAAATCACGTCCAAGGTCGAATTTCTAATTTCATCAGAAACGTTACCTTTGAAGTGTATTTTCTCATATTAATCAGGTTCCAACACCCAAAACATAAGACAAATGTTTTAAAAACCGAGATAAAAATCCTTTCTCCATTCAAGTTTTACAAGTGCACAAACTTTTTACTCAATTTTCCAGAACTATAGTTTTGTGAATCAGCCCGATGTCTTTTACCAATTTGGATGTAACTTTGCAATCGAACATCCAATATCGAAAAGCAAGGTGTCATTTTAAAGCTTAAAATGGAATCTTTTCAAATGAGACCAAAATATCAATTTTCATTTTGGGATCCCTAAGGTACCTTTCGATATGACGTTACATTTATCTTGTTGTCCATGATAATCATTAGACAGTCCCAGTTGCGTGATTGACAATTTCTTTTCACTATGTAAGAATGCAACATGCACAAAGACAGTTTGCTCTGTGCACCCTTTTGGTTTACTTCACTCACCGCTGGTGGCCCTTGCTTATGACTCCATCTTCGGTGTTCAAGAAGGCATTCAATATTAAAAATTAAATTCTGTTTGAACTGTTTGAACTTACATTTTTGTCAACATTATTTTGAATCTATTAAGGTGGTTCTAACGGCTACGGTGTCCTGCACAGAATCTGTTCAAAATTTCACAGAATGTGCAGAATGATGAAAAAACTTGTATTCCAAATTTAGATTTTTTCCATCAAAGCGTTTTTGAGTTACGCTATTTTTTATTTTCCAATTTCCCATAGACTTTGTACATGGCAAATTTGGCCACCATGAAAATTGCACAAAATTTGGCAAATTTCTGAAAAAAATACTATTTACAAAATATTTTTTTTCTGTGGCAGTGGTTCACAAAATAAACTATTTTTTGGTTTTTTGCATGGCAAACTGATCATAGATTATCATAAATTTTGATTTAAAGAAATATCTTTTATCGTTTACGAATGCGAGACTTCTAATGTTTCTACTTCTCAAATTTTATTGCGTTAATTTCTAGAAACACTGAATAGCCAGATTTCTCAGAATTTTCATTCATACTTCCCATGCTTCAATTTTAACAAACAAGGTGTCAAATGAAAGCTTATCAAATTTGCAACAATCTCTCGTTGGCTTTTAAAATTAAAGTGTTTCTAGAAAATTTTATAGGTGTTTGAAAATATGCCTAAATTTAGGAGCTAAAAAATCATTTTTCTTGATAATAAAACACTTTTTGGCAAAAAGCCCACGAGAGAATTTAGCTATTGTGATCCTTCACCAGCCCCTAAAATTTGAATGTCATAGCACATTCCCTCTTGACATGAAAATTCAAAAACTCTGATTTTTTAGGGAATTTTCAAAAAATAAAGAAAAACATAAGAAATCGGCCGAATATTATAAAACTTAATATATGTTACCTTTAAAGGGTTTTCTTAAAATGGAAATAGGTTTTGGTTCCCATTCCCAAAAGCTATTCACTTTATAGCTAATTTTCTGACATGTGTAAATAGCCATTCGAGCTACCTTAAGTACCGGTACCCTAAAATACCACATCAATCTCACTTCAAATGTCACATATTACACGTGTAAACCAGATTGTATTTGATCTAATGATCAAGTCATTACAACAACATTGCCTAAATGGCTTTTCTTTGAGAGAGAATTTAAATTATAATCTTACAGAATATAAATCTATTGTTTGATATTGCAAATCCCCTTCTATTACTTAGTAATCATGTATTTCAGTTTACATGAATTTTGATGTGATTTTCTTTGTTAAATGTCAGTTTCCTCGATGACATCTCCGTTCCAATGCAAGCAGATCTTCTTGGTAATCATGTATTTCATCTCGTTCAAATTTTGAATATGTGACCCGTCATATCGAAAGGTACCTTAAGGTCGGCAAAATCAAATTGATTTTTTTGGTCTCATATGAAAGCTGAGATTTTAAGCTTTAAAATGACACCTTGATTTTGGTTATTGGATGTTCGGTTGCGAAGTTACACTCAAATTGGAAAAAGGCATCGGGCTGATTAGGAAAACTATAGTTCTGAGAAAATCGAGTTTAAAGTTTTTGTACTTAGTAAATCTTGAAAGAATCTCGAGAGGATTTTTAGCTTGGTTTTTACATTTTTCTTATGTTTTGGATGTTGGAACCTGATTAATATGATAGAATACACTTCAATGATAACCTTTCTTGTCAAATTAGAAATTCGACCTTGGACGTGATTTTTGACTATGCTTATAATTAGCTTCAATGGCCCGTATCTCGTAATGTACTATGCCGGTATTAAGGTACCTTTCGATATGACGATCCACATATATTGTTTTTTAGGGTAAATCAGCCTCAGTGATGAACATATCTTTCCAAGCAGGCCCTCATTTCTTCATTATCGTGTATTTCCTCTGATTTAAATTTTAAATACTTTCTTCTTTATTGACAGAAGCAGATTCATTTGACGAACACTGCTTTCCAAACAGGCCCTCATTATACAAACATGAATATTCATTACTGTAGATATGCATGATAAAATTCAAAGTGTAATGTTTATTCATAGGACAGTTTTGTAAATACTTATGAATCCTTGATCATTAACAATATTCTGAACTTTAATAGACAAAGAAGAATTGACTATTTTTATTTTTCAAAGAACTGGTATGAATAATTCAGGGTAGATCACTATCTCAATGCATGGACTCATGTTATTGGTCCTATATTATAGAAGTTCAGATCATCTTAAAGCGTGATTGTAGAGTCATTAAATCTTTTTGTCTTGCCTGACAATTTTTAAGAAAGAGACATACCATTAAACTGTCTGACATCTATCTTTAAGGAAGAGACATACCTTTAAACTGTCAGACATCTATCGTCCGCAATTCTTGTCCATAGCAAATCTCAGAAATTGTATACCCTATGTTGATAATATTTGGTGAATGGATATGGCTGAGGGAGGTTGAACTGGTGCCACATGCAATTTTGCGCAAAATACATATATGAACATACCTGCTATCTGTCCAGCATTTTGCAGGATTTCCTACCCTTAAATACCTGCTGAAAACCGATGTCCTGTATTTACAACGCAAGTAAAAAAAAAAAAAAAAAGGAAAAAAGAAAAGAAAAAAAATCAAGAGGAAAAAAACTTTTCTGAGCTCAAATTTACAAGAGAAAATACTCATGTGAGAAAACCAAACTTGGATACTTTTTGTTATTGTAATAGCTAGGAGTGTGTATGGGATGGGGGGGAGGTGTGTGGGTGTGTTTCCTTTCCTTTTTACAGCACTATGAAGTCCTTACAAACTGTGCATCACCAAATTGCCAAGTCATTTATATTTATTGTCACTTGTGTGTGTATGTTTTCTTTTTTTCACTATGAAGCCCTTAAAAACCATGCTCTGAAAATGACCATACCATTATACAAATATTGACTGCTTTGAGGGGCATAATTTAAATTATTTTTCCGAGGTGTTCTCAAAAACCACGAATATGCCCGAAGCGAAGCTTAGGGCATATTCGTGGTTTTAAGATCACCGAGGGGAAATAATTTTAACCATACCCTGAACAAAAAGCAGTCATATTCGTTTTAAATACCGAATACTAGTATATAGATTTTTGTCCTCTGGTTGGTTAAAAGAACCCTTTTAGCACTCAAAGCGCCCAATGATAATTTATGATATTTGTTTTAACTCTCAGTGCTGACCGCGTCGTATT
This sequence comes from Ophiothrix spiculata, assembly GCA_000969725.1. Taxonomy (NCBI): domain Eukaryota; kingdom Metazoa; phylum Echinodermata; class Ophiuroidea; order Amphilepidida; family Ophiotrichidae; genus Ophiothrix; species Ophiothrix spiculata. The sequence continues at coordinate 34,361 of JXSR01S019535.1, read as the reverse complement.
GTTCGCACAAGATAACTAGCTTACACAGCGGGTGTTTGACCATGAATGCTTATAGTAGCATGCTTAAAGCTCGAGTTACATGATGCAAAAACATTGAGTGGGCCTAGTGAAAAATATGCCCCGGGCATAGTAATTTTATTGGGCCTAGTTAAATCCAGGCCCTCACTTTTAACCAATCAGAGGACAGGAATCTATATATGAGGTATATAATGATCCCGATAATGATATATAGTCATGTGTGTGCTTTTCCCCCCTTTTTTCAGCACTATGAAGGGCTTGCAAACCGTGCATCTGATAATGGCCATACCATTGATATCTACTCATGTGCTCTGGATCAGACAGGTCTTCATGAGATGAAATACTGTCCAAACTTTACTGGGTAGGTATTGATACAGGTTTTAATACAGTCATAATATTGAGAATGGTATTGGTACCTTTAGAATTTTCTGTGTCGTGACAAAGTGGTGAGAGCTTTATTCTCTTATTGAACCTAGTAAATCAAACATTACAACATATAACAATTAAAAAGTTGAATAATAGCTAGAGTCAGCAGTGGGAGTTTGTGTTTTCTTGAATGTTGACCATCTAAGGTCTTAAAATAAATTGTTTGATTGACGTAGCCCGACCGACCCTATTTTTACCACCGACCCTAAATATTTATATTTTTTTTGAGCATGGTAAAAAACCTCCAAATCCCAAATTTGATGAAAAAACCTCCAAATCCCAAATTTGATGGGAATCAATTCATTGGGCCCAAGATATGGCTTGCAGGACATTCAAAATGACAAATAAAAGATGTATTACAGAAAAAGTGAAGATGTTTTTGTATGTGTCGTATATTTTGTGTTCTTGTATGTGAAACATAGACTTAAAAATTAAAAAAAAATATTAAAAAAAAAAATCTGACCTACCTACCCTATTTTTTCTATGTTACGCCAATCAAACAATTATTATTATTTTTTAAATCTATGGTACTATGGTAAAAATATAAAAATGTAGACTAGGTCGTAAGAAATACTTGCATAGAAGTAGCTCAGCCAAGGTTGGATTCATGATACAGAGGTTCCAGGTTCAATCTCCTGCTGAAACATGTCTCCTTGTTTCCTTGGACAAGGAACCAATTTACTCCAATTGCCCTGTGATTCTGAAGTCATGTTAAGCCATGTGGTCCCCTGTGTGAATGCTCCACTTTGGGCCACTGCACTAAGCTATAAAACTCCAACAAATTTTCAGTGTGAAAATAATTTTACTTGCAATTCAATGGCAATTTCATTTTTTTCCAAATCTCCTCTGCCCCTTCCCCTGACTTGATTACCCATCTGAATTACCTTTACTTAACCAAGCTTCTCATTTTATCAAGGATGCTTCAAAATGTAAATGTAATGAACCACAAGACTACTTCTTATGCTACATTAAATAAATCGGGTCAACTTGAGGATGATACTTATCTGTTTGCATGCTAGATATCACTCCATAATTGTGTCTTCTACTGCTGATCAGATACCACCATTACATAGTATTTTTAGAGATTGATGCTTATCAGCACATTTTTAAACTAGTCTTTAACATGCATAAAATATATGAACTTTCATGGCTGTTTGATGGGTTCATTTATTATTTTTTTATTTTTACAAAAATACACTTTACAAGTAATTTGGGGCCTTAAAAAGTTAAATTTGTTCATGAATTAGGTGTTGGAACTGTCAAACTTGTTTGCATAAATTAATGTCTTGCATTTTCTCAAAAGCTGCTCAAACTTGAATATCTGTCATATATTACGCTTGTACTTCAGAGTAAGGTTGATATCAGACTTTGTGATTTATTAGTCCTTATAGTAAAAAGTTATACACAACCATACAGAGCCCGAATCAAAACACATCACTCTACACCAGGGATTCTCAACAAGCAGGCACACGTCACGTGCCAAATGTGGCGCTTTGACTGTTACAGATTGGTGCTTTTGCTCTCTCAAAAAACCAAAGAAATACATTAGAAATACACTGAAATTGGATGCATGTGACACTTTGTCCTACGATTTTCTCATTTATGTGGAGCATAGCTCTGGTTCAGAGCTGAAAATAGACTGAAAAGACTTTTATAATACTACCATTTCTGTACCATTACTATCTGGCTCTTCTAAATACTGGAATCCAGCCTAGGATTTGATTTTTACTCCAGGAGGATAGAACTTTGGGAGGGTAGAACTCTGTATAGAACAGCTGCTATATAGAATTGTCTGAGGACCAACTGTTAATCATTTTAAATTTACTAAAATCTCATTCAATGTAAACCTAGTATTTCTGGGCCTAAACCTGGTATTTATTGAACCAATATGTATTTTGAAATTAAAATCAAGCTCCTCAGAGCTAGTGCATGGCGCATAATTTGTAAGAACTAGTTGAGAACCCCTGCTCTAAACCATTGCATAATAGTTGTATCTATGCACAGGGAATATTCAAATTACCAAAGTGCCGTATATAGTCTTGAAGCCACTGCTCTCACCTGATATATATGAGAGGTCCCTTATCCAAGCTGTGTTCTGTGACACATGTCTCTCTTAGGTTCAACGTTTCAATACTGCATACCCATTTTTCCTCCTCTGATCTTGCTTTGTTATCATCCTATGGCTATGTATTTGTCTTGTTTTCAGAGGTCATATGGTAATGGCTGATTCGTTTAACACATCATTGTTTAAGCAGACCTTCCAGAGGGTATTTTCTAAGGACATGAGAGGGGAATTCAAGATGGCTTTTGGAGCAGCCTTGGAAGTTAAGGTATTAATTATTTTAAAACTGTTATAGTTAATGGAGATTGAATAAGGTGCACTTTATTTAGTACTTTTTGACATGATGCAAACCCAAACTACACACAGATTTATGCTCTATAAGCCTTGAAGCATGCAACAAGCAGCCGATTAACGCACATAAACCAATATGACCATATGGGGAAGTAAATTAGTCTCTCCTTGTACCAAATCTTGCTGAATATTCAAATGAACTTATGTTCAATGTTTGTCCATATGGTAGCAACAAAATTAGCCAAAAATAATACCAAAATCATGAACGATTTATGTACAAAAATATTAATATGCAGTGATTTGGTCTTAATCAATCCTAATCAATCAATACTAGTCTTTTACACAGTAAAAAACCATAAGTTCACAATGTTGTAGTATAAAAAAAATCACCTTGTTTAGGCTTTAGCCAAGGAAACCCAACTTGGTACATGGTACAAGTAAGCTAAAGGAAGCTTATCTTCAACAGGGCTCCAAGATGTTTTTCAAATTCAATTTTGAATGCAGGAGGAAGACCGTAGTATTCGGAGAAAAACCTGTGGAAGCGAGTATGAATTGAAAACCAAATGCAAATTAATACAAAGGATGTGCTATGGATCTGGTAACAGAGTCTGATTGCTTGTTTCATATTTCAAGATTTATAGAGTATAGGCATAGTGATTATGTATGTAATAATGACTGAAAGATTAAAACGTTTCACTTAAAGAACAAATAAAGGGATTTTGCTTCTTTAAGTGAAATTAATTTAATCTTCATCAAATAAAGGGTTAACCGACCCACTGCACATGAAAATGCAATTTTTATCTTGCATCAATGGCAGGTAAGGCCTTGTATCCATTGGCTGTACCCATATTCCGTGTGCCCTTGTCTCGTTTCCCATTGTTTGTAATTGTGCTGCGCAACACAGACAATAAACTTCGTTCTTCTTAGTGATCATATCAGTGGCTTATGTACGGCAGATCATTCCTATGACCTGGCAGCACCAACAATCAACATGTTCATACTTAGTGAGCACCAGGTAATAGGAATATCTGTTGTACACAGACCACTGATATGATCACTAAGCAGAACGAAGTTTATTGTTTGTGTTGCGCTGCTCAATTACAAACAATGGGAAACGAGACAATGGCACATGGCATATGGGTACAGCCAATGGATACGAGGCCTAATAAAGACGTCTAAGGAGAGCTGAGGTACATGCTTATTCAATTTATCATAGACCTTTTCAAATTCCATTAGGAAATCTCCGGAAGGTTGATAACGTGGCCATTTTTTCAACCAATCACATACAAGCTCATTAGTATGCAAGATTTTGTCAAGAAAAATTTCCGAAAATTCTCTTGCTTTTTCAGTGCAATTAAAGTGAAAAATATTTATATCCAGACCCCATGCATTATTAGAGTCACTAATTCTGAACAGCTCACTGACACAAAATCAGTTGAAATTTTTTATTTAAAATCAGCTGATTAAGCTTAAGATTTCAAGAAACATTAGGGTGATCAGTGCCTCGTTAGCGCTAACCCTAATTACAAGTTTGAATTCGTACGCAGTCATTTAACATGAATATGGACTTAACATTCTTGGTATTGTAATAGTGAGGCACTTTTTCTGTTGGCAAATGCCGCAAATTATAAAATCGGCTTCGGGAATTCTCAGAAAGTCATGTTTTGAAAAGGCCTATTGTGTTTAAGCAATGCTAGTTACTAGTAGTAAAGTGTTTTTAGCTTATACTGATTTTTTTTAGTATGGAATGGAAATGACATTTCATAACCAGGTTGAATAACATTTTTTTCAAATAAAGTGCACTTCTTACAATTTTTTCAAATAAAATATTACTTCTTAGATAAGCTTACAAATCTGTTTCATTTGTTTCACCTGCAATTCTGTTATGACTTGTTCTTTCTAAACAGACATCACGTGACTTGAAGATCTCTGGCGCCATAGGTCCATGTACGTCAATGGGCACCAAAGCTCCTAGTGTGTCCGATACAGAGATTGGTATAGGAGGCACATGTCAGTGGAAGTTCTGTGGTATATATCCCAACACAACAGTAGCTTTGTTCTTTGAGGTGGTCAACCCGGTAAGTTGTAGATATTTATAGTATTGGTGTATTTGATTTGAAAACTGCATCCCCTCTTTGGAAGATATTGGAATTCCAGCCAAAATCATAATTTTTGTAATCAAAAACTATTTTCAGAAGAGTATCAAGTGAACATTGTGACCAATATTAATACTTTCAGTATTCCAAATTCAGACATTTATTATGGAAAAAGGCAAAATATAAAGGAAGATCCAAACATTCTAATCAAAATTGCAGTTATTTCAACTGGAATCAAAACATTCTTATTCCATTTGATATCGTCACAGGAATGTATATTTAGTCCATTACCTACCATTAGTTTATTGTGAATGTAAATTGTGATAAATCTTTATTTCATTATTATAAATGGGAATATTAAACAGAAAAATTGTAGCAAGGTATAATGTGATACTTTTTGTAACTGTAGATTTTCTTTAAAGTCTGTTTTGTTATGAGTTATTTTATATAATTTGAAAGTAAATAATTTTGTACAGATTTTCATTCATATTCAAGTGTAATTTCATTAATAAATTTTCAAATGTGTGCAAATTTTAACACCAAACTTGAATAAATCACTTTAAACAAAGATAACTAAACAAAGCAAAACAAAACAAAAAAATCATGAATTACCCATGTAAAAAGATATTCAAGATAATTGATAATTAAAGGTTAAGTGTAGTCAGCGCATAAGAAAAGTACTTGAAAAGTGCTTGAAGTCTTTGTTATGCATGACAAACAGGGTTGGTGTTTTTATCCAATAAGTTAAAGAAAACATGGGGGAGGCAGAAACATCAATGATGTTGGGTAGAATCGGAAGGAGGGCATTGCAAGATTTTCCTCAAGTTTGATAATTTTTTTTATGATTTTTTACCTATTTCTTTGATATGATCAATGACTTATTGATGTTTTTGATAAATCATAATATAATTCTATAATCCAGTCATTTTCTGTGTGCTGCGGTTATCTTGTCAAGGGAGTGCAAGAAAGTCGTATGTGCGATGGCTGCCTTAAGTTATAGTTATTTAATGCCTAGTCACTAGAATGTAAAAAATTCTTCCAAATTTCCCTGCCATATGTCCGATGTCAGTGGCTCTTAAAATAATTCTTCAGGTGACTAGAACCATTTCAAGTTCCACTTACCCAAGACTGTAAATTACACAGTGTACAATCCAAATTAATGACAAATGGCAGCTATTACAGATATGACTTTTTTGCACTCACATGACAATCTATCTCCAGCAAGGTATTGTCAGGATTGGCTCCCGGATTTTCCTATAGTTAGCTTTAAAATATGTTGTTCTCTGCTGCTAATATGTTTGAGTTAATGATCTTACATTTTGACTTAAATTATTAGAACTGTGTGATGAGGACCCCCTTGGCGTAAGAATCAGGAATCAGCAATATAGCTATTAGTTTTCTGTGGTGTAGTGCAGAATAGCTTGTTTAAAAACAGAAAAAAGGGATTCTCTTGATGTATATTGATGATATGCTATGTAGAAATATGGTGGCAGAAGTCACAGTGATGTCTGTGCCGTAATACCTCGGATCAAATTGATCATGTCACTTTAAAATACAGGGTGCTAGTTGCAGCTGTATACTATAGAGCCCTGCATTCTGGTTTTTTTAATTACATCGAGGGAGGAATTGCCCAAGGGGGTACACTTATGTATATTGATGTACTCATGCATGAAAAAAGGTTTTCAAATTTCCTTTTAACCAAGTTTTAGCTTTCCTTGGAAAAATTACTAAGGATTATGTTGTAGCTTCACCTTAACCATTTCCAGTCTGACCACTTTTTCCACCCTAGGCTGAAGGCATTTTAGCTTATCAGCAGAAGTGGGAAGGATTTCATCTTTATTTTCTAGATATTTATAAATTTCCTTTTAACCAAGTTTTAGCTTTCTTTGGAA
>JXSR01S019535.1:0-27323 GCA_000969725.1 Ophiothrix spiculata | reverse complement strand
CCACCTTTATTTTCTAGATATTTAAATTTATCAATAGTATCTTTTTTGTAATCTGTTTGAACTGTACACATTGCCTGGTATAGTGTTTTTGAAGGTACAAGGTAGTGAGGGTAGTTATACTTCAGTTTTATTTAGGGCGTCTGGGATGTTCTTCCTCTGAGCTGACAGTAATTTAGGGCATCCCCTAGACGCCTGCGGCAGGAAAAGGTAAAATCCCCCCTGATAGTTTGATTTTCATCTTTGACTTTCAAAAGAATACCCTTTTCATTGAAAATCAGTGTTTTTGTTTTTTAAAAATGCCCCTTTTTGTTAAAATTAATGTTTAACACCTCTAAACACGATCAGTGCATTCTATGGTGCTCAGAAAAAACAACCAATTTTTCCTTGGTTTTTTTTTGGTCACATGTGTACACTTATATGGCTGAGTGGCTCCCCTGTGGAGAATTGAGACATCAACTTTACACGGTACATGTTATTAGGAACATTGTGGTCTTCAGTTACTCATCCAATATGTGACATCTGGGCACCACAAAAAAATCACACTACAATGGTTGATAACCACTGAATTGTCATTGCCCAGTCACTATAAAAATTATGTTGTGCAATAAATTGAAGCTATAGCATAGACTGATAGAATTTCCTTAATTTGGCACTTGATATCAATGCTGTTTTTGAATGTCTAGTGGAGTAATAAAGACAAACATACGATTTCAAATTTTACATCCGCAAATCTTCAATCTTCTCTTTGAATGACATTTATTTTTAATCTTGAAGTCTAATTTTAGAAATATGTATCGATGCTTTGGATGCTTCATATGTAATATGAGCTTTTGAGTTCTAAAGTTGATGATTATATTTCACATATGTTTGCAGTGTTGACTTGAGTGTCAATCCGGGAAGATTTAGACGTCTCCTATTTCTCATTTTTCATGTTTTATTATTAATTTTCCATGAAAGATGTGTAACAAGCTCAGAGATTTGCTTTTTGAGTGAAAATTTTGTGATTTTACTTTTTCTTCAGTTTGCTGGCCGGCATGTTTTGAAAAATAATATGTTCTTTCTGTAGGTTAATAAAAAAGCTGTTTATTTGGAAGTGCCCGTGCCTGTCTCAAATTTGCTGCTCTATACTTTTTTGGGTGGGGTAACCTAATTATACACTCATCAATACACATATTTTAACAGAAAAGCTCTTAAATTTAGTGCTTTTAAGAAAATTTCTCCAAAATACTCTCAATTGTTTTAAAAGTTATATAATTTTGAGAAAAAGCACTCAGATGACTAAAATTGGGTGCTTTTAAAAAAATTCTCAAGAATACACCCAATTTAGGCAAATTTGTTTGATTCATTTGTGAAAAGAGTAAGCCGCTGGGTGGGGTTTATGAATGTAACAAGATATTGAGAAAGGGGAAAATTATGCAGGATCTGTGTAATTAAGTGTGGCAAACAGATGGTTCAATATATTTTAAAGCAAATTAAAAAAAAATGTGTTAAAAATCCTTGGTTGGTTCCTATTTTGGGTTTTCAGGATTTTCTTTTTTGTCAATTTCACACACAACTTTGAAATAGAATATGTTTCAAAATCAGATTATTGCTTTTCCAACTAACAATAATCGTTTGAGTAAGTTATAAAGGTGATTTCACCCTAAAAACTATTCAGTATTACAGTGTTTTAAAGTAACCAACCTTCTTTTTGCAACATATAATTTCAACCTGATTTCATGCCGAAATTAAAAAAACCCTCCTCCTTCCCATTACTTACGACTGTCACAACCGTATATATAATGCCCCTTACAATGGTTCATGCAGGCCAAATGATGAATAACAAATGGAATATTCTACTCTCAAAGTTGATTCAAAATTCTTCACAAGACAGTGCTTTTGCACTTTTTATAGGACCAATGTGCATTACACATGTTTTGCATCTGGAATGAGATAGTTGGACTGAATTCAAAATATGATCTTAGTTTAAGTATAGAAATGGATGAGATTTTGCAATTCAAAGTTCTCATGAGTGCTCATTCTGTTTAACTGTTAGATCAATATGTATTGCACGTGTTTTGCAACTTGAACGAGATTGTTTGACTGATTTCAAAATGTGATCACGGTTTGAGTATAAAAATGACTGAGAATTTGCAATTCAAAGTTCTCATGAGTGCTCATTCTGTTTAACTGTTGGATCAATTATGTATTGCACGTGTTTTGAAACTTGAATGAGATCGTTGGGCTGATTTCAAAATGTGGTCACGGTTTAAGTATAAAAATGACTGAGAATGTGTAATTCAAAGTTCTTTATGAGTGCTCATTCACTGTACTGTTGGATCAATATATATTGCACGTGTTTTGAAACTTGAATAATATTGTTAGACTGATTTCAAAATGTGGTCTTGCTTAAAATATAAAATGAATGAGAAATTCAAAATTCCCCATTTACTTCATTCCATGTGCTTTGCAACTGGAATGAGATTTTGAAATGATTTAACAATAGGCATTAGCTTCAAGTTTAAAAATGAATGAGTATACAATAAATGAATGAGAATTTAAGAATCAGAAAGTGTACTATTTGAAAGGCATAGTAGAAACTTCCGAAATATTTTAGATTTCAAGTAGTGTTCAGCATCTAATCATTGGTAATTTTCCCCTCAATTTTGTAAACCAAAGTAAAGAAAACAACACAACACTATTAGTAGTACTATAACTAAAATGCCTTTTATAACAATGTCAAGGCGAAAATGTTTATTTTTTTAAACCAGGAAATCATGTATCAATCTTTTTGTTTAGTATCAATAAAAATAAACTTCTTTCATGTATATACAGTGTGTCCCAGAATGAAGTTATCAAGATTTCAACGCCACACAGTTCAAAAACAAAATAGTTTCAGACAAAGTAACTTAGTGACAATCATGCCTGAAGTCTTGACTTTGTGTGTTGCAAAAATAAAGAAAATTCATGCATTACTTTTCTAGAAATGAGCATTTGAAGCTGCAGAGGGGTTTGGACATTTTTCCCAGTTTAGGTAAAGTTGTAAAAATTCAACGGACATTTGCAGCATAACCATGCAATAAGAACGTCATCTTTACAGACATAGTCATGATAATATTTGTCCAAATATAAGTGTCTTTGTTTTCAAGATTATATTTACCTAAATCTGGTTTCTTTTCATCTGCAAAAATCATTTAATATTTTATTAGGTAATCGTTTAGGAAAATCATTGAGTGGGTAATTTGAAAGTACGCTAAAGGGCTGGTACCCTGATAGCAGTGGTTGTAGGAATATGGTAATTCAAAGCAAACATAACACCTCATTTGTCAATAGGGAAAAGAGTATCATGATTGACTAATACCTGGAAAGTGCAGGTATCATTGAAACAATGGAAAGATTTATTTAACATTACCGAGAGCCAGATATCCCCATCGCACAAGTATTCCATCTTAAAAATGTCAGAAAATAAAAAGCTGATGGTATCGGATGACAGGAGGAACTGCACAAAAGTAGCGTGTGGACGCCAAGGTAGAAGCCGAATTTACATTCTACTGAACCTTTATTAAGACTCCAAGGCATCATCAAGGAGAAGCAGTATGCGAAACAAAACAGAAATGTTGGTAAAGATGACATTCTAGCTCGCATACTTCCCCTGCAAATTTCTGCTGGATTTTTACGACCTCTCCAAACTGGGAAAAGTGTCCAAAGCCCTTTGGAGCTTCAAACACTCACTACTAGATAATTATTGCATGAATTTTCTTCATTTTTGCACCAAAGCAAGTAGAGACATTGGGCATGATTGTCATTAACTTTCAGTGTCTGGGATATTTTAGTTTTTGAATTAGGTGGCATTGAAATCTTGATAACTTCATTCTGGGACACACTGTATTTCAGACCAGTTTTTGATTGTGACTAAATGTACATCAATCTTGTTTATATAAGACTTTTTCTAAAATAAATTTGTTTATTGCATAGTTTTGTTTCAATATTAGAAATAGATTGATTGGACACTGTTATAGCAATGGCTTTGTAATAACAAGTACGATTTTGATCTTATAAGCTTAGTTTAAATGTTTACAAGTGAATGGTAGTTTTTTCTATACATTTTGTAGCTTCATCCACTAATGCAAACAGTAATTGATTTTTTAATCTGCATTGGATTCAAACAACGATAGATACTAGCCAGGCAAATAAGGTGATATACTTGGGGAATGGTGCTCACTGACAAATGGTATTCAGGGATGCAAGCGCATTTTCGTAATTTTCGGTATATTGATGGGAGAGTTGTCACAAACCCATTGTGCTCACTTTGCAAAATTAGGTGTATCTAACCCTAACACTTTTGACCACTTCTCAGAAATTTTAAAGTAAAAAATTACGGGTTTTCACCTGGATTTGAACCCGGGACCCCTCGCTTCCCAATTCGACTATCACATAGATTTACAGGGGAGATACAAGGCATGCCGCCATTTTTATTCCGGCACAAAATTGGGTTATTCGGGTTTTTGCCAATAGCTTGCCGATGATGCATCGCACCTTGTCATAATGTGCGAATATTGAAACACGCACACACGCTTTGCATGCAGGTTGGCGTATCATTCGCTTAAAGTATTATTTTCGCAGGTTGTCTCTACGCGTAACCAAGTCTCGGCACTCAGAGTTGATTTTGCCGGGAGCCCTGGCAGCGATTTCGTGGTCATAGCTAACTCGGGTCTGTGACGTATTTGGACTTAGGCGAATTTCTTAACTTTGTGGAATGGGATATTGTGAGATTCAGTGGGGTTAGGGTTAGGAATATTAAGCAAAAATATAGTAATTATTTTGCTCAAACTTGTGTGTTTTGATAGGTCACAAAATGACACTTTTGAGGTATAGAGAGAGTCAAAATTTAAAGTTTGCTTTCAGCATCCCTGTTCAAAATGTTTTGAACACCTCCCCCCTCTCCCCGGCTCCCCGGATGAAACTCTATATCAGTAAGTAGAGTCTTATTAGTGTCAGGTGTTAGTGTCTTGTACGCACCAGTATGGTCTTGTGTATAAATAGGAAGTGGACAAATATGTGAAATATCAGTTGCATTTGACTTGAATTAGATTGGTCTAGGAGTTCCAAACATTTTCTTACAGTGTGTGCACCGCATAATGAGAAAATTGAATGGTAAAGCATCAAATGCAAATTTTTCTTTTGAATTTCATAACACCAATTACATTTTGTATGCCCATATTTTTAATGTGCGTCACAAATTAATTAAGAAATCCTGAATAGTAAAGTAAAGGCCAAACCATAGTCGGCCTCCAAACAAAATTTTTCCTACCAAACATTTGGTCGTGACGTCACAAAATAAACGGTAGCAAACATTTGATCAAATGTATATGGCAATTCAATAACATGTGCAATCTAGGGCGAAATTTTGTTTGGTCTCAACTCATTGTTGAAGTTATTTTGTTTAGAGTCACTCGTCATTTTGACGTCACAACCAAATGTTTGGTAGGAAAAATTTTGCTTGGAGGCCGACTATGGTTTGGCCCTAAAACTTGTCAGCTAGTGTCTCTGTTAGCATCTTTTATGTACTAGATGAGTCTAGTCTGTCATGAAGTAGGTATAGAAGTGAGAAATTTAATTATCAGACGGTGTTAATTTAGATGTGGGTAGACATACAAGAGGTGATTAATCTATATTTGAACAGTATCACAAAAATGCATAGCTATTGTAATAATAATGGTGTGAATGATGAATATAGAACAGGAAGTTGATAAATTTATTAAAAAATCATGGAATGTGAAACTGAGAAATGAATTCATTCAATAAATTTCATTTTATTCACATTTTTCATTTTATTCACATTTTAAAATGAATTTGCCCTTTCCAAAGTGTGTGATATAAAACAGAGATATGAATAATACATATAAACACTAGGAATGCTTAAAATTGGGGTAGTGTTGATTTAAACTTCTATACAAGACAGTGTTCTTGCAATTTTATGTTAGGATCAACGTGCATTACACATGTTTTGCATCTGGAATGAGATAGTTAGACTGAACTAAAAACGTGATCACGGTTTTAAGTATAAAAATGACTGGAAAATGTGCAATTCAAAGTTCTTTACGAGTGCTCATTCTGTTTAATTGTTGATCAATATGTATTGCACGTGCTTTGCAACTTGAATCTTGAATGAGATTGTTGGACTGATTTCAAAATGTGGTCTAGCTTTGAAATATAAAATATTTCAAAGCTTTTGCGTGAAAAATAGTGAAAAACCATGATTTTAGCGATTTTTGACATGACGTCACTGTGACATCATCCACCAGTACCTTTCACCCTATACTTGTCGTCAATTGGTTTCCGAGATCGGAAGGGGGGGGGGGGGGCGGCCCCCTCCCCGGCTCGGAGATGGGTCGAAAAAGCCCGGCTCTTTTAGGGTTAATGTGAAAACGCAGTGACAGAGCAAAAGTAAACAATCGCATGATAAGCGCATGACTAAAAAGTAACCATAAACTTTAAGATATCTTATCTTGAAAAGGTAACCTCAAGCGTTGAAGAGGTTCTGAAAAGATATCTGTTTCTATAAAGACATCATCAACATCACTGGGTCAAAATTCAACCCTTTTTCAATGTTTTTTCTAACCATCATGTGTACCACGTAATGACCTGCAGCAGCCCCTGGATTTGTAATAGCCTTGTGCTTTTTAATTTACAATTTTGTTTTTATTTGGGCAACTGATTCTTATAATGTTTATTTAGATTTTAGCATTTCAATTGTTTCATTTTGTGAGTTGTACCAACCATGATATGTGATTACTGTAACTGCTCTAATTGGTATAGAATTTCTGAACTTTGTCAAAGAGATGTTTGGTTACAAATAAGGCCAAGGAAAAAAAAGAAACATGTTTCTCGTCCCCTCCCGCATCATTTTTTCAGGATTTTGAAAAATATTTTTATTTTTTTTATATTTCATGCATAACCTATTTGTAAAGGTTTGAAAAGTTTAAAGTCTATGCAATAGATTTGTTTCAGTTCAATAACCATTTTAAAGCATTTTTTGTTTTGATCAACCCTCCAGTATGTCCAGAAAATAAAAAAAGGCCTCCTCCTCTTCCAATAACACATCTGGTATCAATACACTGGGTGAGAATTGGCCATTAATGAGCGATTTTGCATATATAGAAAATAAAAAGTACCTCTTCCTCCCTTTTTTCAAAAACCTGGACGAGAAACATGTTTTATTTTTTACATGGCCTAACTTGATTTTGCTTGTCTCCTCGGTTATCTAATTCCTGTCATGATACCATTTTGACCTGTTCAGCAATATGATCACTCATGAGTGTCTTTAAAGTAAAAGTACTTGAGTTAGTGGTTTTACATTTGGTATATATTTACCCACTGTATCTTTGTTACAATCAACCAAACAGAGATATCAGGACCTTCCCATCATGCCTTGATTCAAATGGAATTTTTTGTACAGGTTGCAATGGGAGTGTTTAGTGATGAAACATAGCACAATCTACATACCTCATCCCAAATTTGCATTTCAGACATGTTTCATTACTAAACCCTCTCATTACAACCCATACAAAAATCCATAAAAAAAATCCATTGGAAGCAAGCATGATGGGAAGGTATCTTCTTTTCATTCAACCTGATACTAAGTTCAAATAGAGTGCATGTTTTACATGATGTATCACTTATGTTGGAGGGGAGGGGCAGTCCCAGTGAAGAAGTATTCTGGTTGTGTAACCACCTGAATGCCAACAGAATAACATGTAACATAGGGAGGCTATCAAAATTGATCTGTGCTTTTCAATTAAGTCTCTCAAGGGTTATGAAATTTAGTGTACAGTCACATTTTTTGATATGTTTTGAAATCATTATTACATCACATTTGAGTTTAATCTCAGATAGGGTATTTATTTGAACAGGTATGGTCATGGTTTGGATATCCATTTGAACATATATGGGAGCTTCTGGTCTTAGATAAGATATTGTTTCATTCATTTTTGGTCTTGCACATTTTGCACATAGGCTCATCTTGAGAACCAGTTAAATTCAGGTGGTTACTGGGGCACATCTATTAGGTGACCCCCCCCCCTGGTATTTTCGTAGCTTTATTATATAAACTTTTCTAGTCTCATATCATTTTTATATCCAAATTCTAGTAACATGGCATTATATCTGTACTAAAGCCGTATCAGTGATTGATGTTGTTAAACTCTTACCTTTTTCCTCAGAAAAAGAGGGTCAAATAACTAGGTTTTCTTTCTTGTAGGTCTATTCAGGATGAGGACCAGCCAAAAGTTGTTCAGAATTAGTGAATCTAATAATGTATGGGTTTGGTTATATTAAGTTTTCACTTTTATTGCACTGAAAATGGGAGAGAATTTTCAGAATATTTTGTTGACAAAACTGTGCATACTACTGAGCTTGTATGTGATTGGTTTTGAAAAAATGGATTTTGAAAAAGTCTATAGAAAAGGCTTGTCCTGTTTTATGGATGTGGACATATTTCAAGTAGGAGTGGACTCTTTCTTTTCCAAAGGTTAAAATTGGCCTAAAATCTGAAAAATTACAGAAAACAAGACAAACACATAACAAACAAAAAAGACAGCTTTAACATACAAATTTTCTAAAACAAAATACTTAAAATAAGTATATTCTGATAAAGAATAGCTGATTTTGGGTATACAAGAGAAAGAAAAAGGGCCAGACTGTAAGGTCATAAAGTATGCTTTATGTTACCATATCTTGCATTCATTTAAAAATTTTAGTTAGCCCAAACTCATACATTTTTTTGGTTTCTCTTGGTTTAAATACCCTAAATGCAATCCTCATGTTACAATCAGGGGTAGCGCTGAGATGTGAAATCTTGGGATCTAATCACAACGTTGCTATATGCATGCAAGAACCAGACCAAAAAATAGGATTTCCAAACAAAATGATCAATTTGGGGCTAATTTTGGACCCTTTGAGTAGACACAACCAAATTTTAGGGGTCTGATTGTCCAAAACATGGTCATTGGACCCCTGGACCCATTGTAGCACTAAGAAAAAATATTTTCTATATTTTTTTATATTCAAGAATGATATCCATCAATTGAATACATTTGCCCCTCCTGGGTGCATAGCTTTTAATTCTCTGCTCATAAAACCCATATATGGCTTATTTGGACTTAATTGATTTTTTGTGTATTTTTTCAATTTTCTGGATTGATACTCATGATGTTGGTTAAGTTTAATACATGTAGAGATTTCCTTAACCAAAACCTCACTACTAAATCTCAGAATAACTCATACCAGAAAAGAAGAAAATATTGATCTGTCAATGATTATGAGATTAGTGCCAAATTAGTGCCTGGTGGTTTGCTGATGTGAAAGTGATTTATAAGTAGATTTTTTCGAGGACTTTATAAAGGTGAAGAAAGCAAACAGCATTATTGTTAATTCACCTCTGATACCACATAATCTACTAAAATGTTTACATCTAGACTTTATTCAGTGCATTATAAGATGTTATTTTGCATATTGTTTAAGTCTTGCTTTTAATTTCCTTAGCTTGATTGCATACATAATGTGAGTGTTATTCTAAGCCTTATTTCCCTGCTCATATTCCCCGTCCTGATTTTAATGCCCCTGGTATCCATTTTAATGTCAGATCGCCTACCGACATGGAAATCAAGACTGACTATACACAGATGGATAAAAACATCACTTTAACATTTATACCACATGACAGGGAACTGAAATTCTGCTTGCATATACAAAACAAAAAGCGGCATACTTAAAAAACACACATTAGGCCACTTGGTATAGTTTGTGACAAGCATGGAAAACTCAACAATTCTTGTCATTTCATAGATAGAAACAGGTTTGATTTTATTTAAGAGTCTTTCTAGGTACTATACACAAAATATCAACTTTTAATTTTTTGTTTACAAATAGTATGTTGTTTTCAATTAATATTACTCTACTTAGGATTTTTTGTATTGTTTGTGTTGTCATCATTTTTAGTGGTGATGTGATGTAACCATCAACATACACAAAAAAATGTGCATCCCTTATACGGAAATACAATGTGATGATGATCAGGTTCATAACTAGCACTGCCAGTCCAGGTAGGAGGAAGGGAGGACAAACATCAGTTCAGTTTCCCAAACAAGGTTTATGTGCCAGACATCCATGGACAAAATCGAGTACAAAAATAGTACAACATTCCTAAGGTGCACATTTGGAACACCATTTAAGTACAATTTGAGTACATTTATAATACACAAATTTGTACTATATTTGTACTAAAACTTTACTTTAATTGTGTTCCAAATGTGCACCTTAGGAATGTTGTACTATTTTTGTACTCGATTTTGTCCAGGGATAGTACCACTTTTGTCACATAATGGTGTCGTCTGCTATTAGACGGTAGTCAGGGAGCACCTATTAGTATCATGGACTCGTATATCTTGACCCAGTGAATGATGTATGCCCCATTCCACACACTAACAGTTGTTTGAATGGAACAAATCCATCTTTCACTTCGTAATGATAGATCAATGTTGAAAATAATTTTACAGTCTGCATGCTAGGGTAAAACCCCATTCAAACTCATCCCTAATACATCCATATGGTTCTTCTTTCAACTAGAAGACACCGTGAATATTTTAATATTGATAGCATATTTGAAAATTATTTATGGTAATTAATACGAACAGCTGAATATTGAACGTATCTATAGAACATTTAAATATTTTAAAACAGTGATCATATCGTTAGCTATATAGTCAGAATGGAGAACTGCGACAGGAATCTCACGGTGAACTACACAGATTCGGACTGGAAACCTCCTGGGGCACCATGGTCTTCGTGGATTATTGTATTGATATTCATACCATTTGTTATGGCGTTTGGGGTGGTCTGTAATTCTGCTTTCATCTTCGTAGTATATCATGTTAAAAGGATGCGTACAATAACAAACTTCTTCTTGGTGAATTTAGCCATTGCAGATTCAGCATTACTCGTTGTCGCCTTTGCTCAGTACATTGGAAGTTATATTAACTTCAACCAGCTTACGTTTTTCAGTTTCTACAGTGTCGCTGGTTGTGTTTTACCAAATTTTCTGGTGTATCTGTGCTATTATACATCACTTTGGACTATTTCTCTGGTCAGTATTGAGAGATACTTAGCCGTATGTCATCCGCTGTTGTACAGACATATGAACAATACCGGGAGAGCTATCGGTATGATATGTTTTGCTTGGGCGATATCGCTCGGCTTTGCAAGTTTGACGATTCCGCATAGGGTTCTTTTCACCTATTGCACTGTGTCAGAGAAGCAAAATGTAATTTTGCAGAAGATATCAGAGTGTGGAGTCAATCGGTTGTGGATCATTGCTGCTATTTTCTCCACGGATCTCTTACAGTTCTTGATATCACATTTGTTGAACTTGATTTTATTCTCTCTTATAGTGAAAAGCCTGAATTCAAAGATGATGAGAACTGACAAAGACCAAGACCGTGTGCGCATTAATGTAGTGAAGATGCTCATCATAAACAATGTTGTTTTCTTCATTTGCCTCGTGCCGTTTTCGATACTGAATTTCTTTTACATCTGCCGTTATTTTGGCTTGTTTCATCAATTTGAGATGCCTGGTTATGTGGAGTGGCTTGGGCGAGTACTCTTCTTGGTCAATTCTGCTTTGAATCCCGTCGTGTATAATATCGCTAACTCTAGATATAGAGATGCCTTTAAACAAGCATTTTATATACCGTGTTTGGAAAGAAAAGAACAACCCAGTGACAAGAATGTTCATGTTTGTGAAGGACAAATTCAAAATACAACACTGTAAATGGAGTGTTAAAACGTATTTAATAAAACTTATTTTGAGTAAAAAAAAGATGCCTGTTTTAAAAAGAGAGGTCTTAAAGTATTACTATCAATACTGTGTCTCATTTTGTTCTTGTGTGTGTCTCATTTTGTTCTTGAAGGGGCAATTCATGATACACTTTTATTCTTAAGGTCATCTCTAGCCAGAAAGAACCCTTGACTTGTATTATGTCCCCAAACCATTCTTTCAAATGTGCTTGCATTTTTGAGAAAAGTGAGAAAATGTGTCATTTTATAATTACCTGACAGTACTTATAACACAGTAACCTATGGGGATATTCAAAATGTTGAAAAGCTTGTAACTGGAAAAGGAATGGTTGGAATCAAAAATCAATAACATTTCCAGCATACATTTATGTTGTACTCTTCTATTTATTTAGCTAGAAAAGAGGTGAGGTTTTCGGCACATCACAATCATGAATTGCACCTTTAACAGCTCTTAAAGAAAACCATGTATGTTACTGTTGGAGTAAGATCAAATGGAGTTCGATCACAGAGGATTTTATTGCTATGATCAAACCAAAGAGCTCAGTCCAATTATTTCAACTTTTTTTTTCAAGCTGTTTAAGATTTTGGCATCAAAATATTGCTCATATTTTCTCATAGCCTATTCAAAATTTTGTGGCTGAAATATTTTCCATTTGTGAGTGGCAAGAAAAATGCTTCTACAATATAGGCAGTATTAAAATGGAAAATTGCTCATAAAAATCAAAATGGTTTGAAAGATTCAACTGAAATTTGGAATTGAAACTCCTTAAGTAGTGATCTTCCAAATAAGACTAAAATTAAAGTTTGAAAATCAGTCAGTGTCCCATTAAAGAGAACAGAAATCACTGAGATCAGTTTTAGCATTCTGTTCTACATCTTGATGTAATTGTTTGTTAATTTCAGACCATATCTTATAAGGTGTACTTAAAAAATATTTGAAGGATATAAGATTTGATTAGGGCCTACCCTTCCAACAAAATTATCATGGTTTTTTTGCACATTAATGGATTTAATAAGTTCATGGTAAGTTTTGATGGGACTGGACTAGACTGGGCATTCCCAGTATCTTTTTGTCTACAAACATAAGAAGCCAAGTGGCTAAGTGATTAATGTAGCAGTATGGATAATAAACTTGTCCTTGTCTCATGGCAACTGATATGGAGCTTTATTGCTCATATAGCTTTCTTCTCATAAGTATATATCAGCTTAAAAGTGAGACATGCCCATCCATTAACGATGCAATGACCTATTCAGATATATGGAAACTATTGCAAGAAAATCTTTTAGAATACCCATTATTCCAAATCTGGGCACCAAACATGTGTTATTGTAAAAATATAGACGGACGGTGATTAGTCCCTACCTGTAGATTTTGTTTATTTTTTGTCAGTTAATAGATGAGAGTCTAACCTTCAAAATTCAGCAATAAAAAATGGGAGTCGCCGACGCTAAGCGCGCTATGATGTCATATATGATGAAAAGTGTTGTTCGGCGCTTATAGTTAAGACAATGCTAAATAACAAGTGCGCGAATTGCGTTTTGTGTATAGGCGCAAAAATAACGCTATGTTTTGTCAAAATATTCTAGCTTCTGACCAATAAATTCTGTAACACTACCCTCTAAATTAACACCGCGATTATCTTTAAGAAGTTTTATCTGATTTTTCACAGTTAAAATTTGAGTTTCATGTGAAAGATATCCAATGGAAGAGATTTTACTTTCAAATTGCTTAAGTATGACAAACTGTCTTGATTTTATGAGCAGTTATTTATTTCACATTTGCATGTATATGATTGGCTGTATTAATGTATTTATGGTTACCATAATAGATACATTTTTATTTATATCTCCAAAATGGAACATGTTACAGCCTTAATAAAATTTCACATGGGTTGTGAAAAAAATCAGAAAAAAGTTGGGGCCTGTGACTAAGCTGCTTTGTAGAAAACAAATTGATGAGAATATCGTAGGCACTGTCACTGCAACGAAGAATCCCTGTTTTTCCCTGACGACTTTTAATTGACTTGTAAAATTTCGGTAACTTGACCCTAAAATTTAACCAAAACCCTATAGCTCAAAATTTCTAAACCTATTTATAACCCTAAATCTAACCCAAACCCTATATCTAACCTATATAACTTACCTTAGAACCAAATTCTAACCACATTTTACAGAATTATTGGAAAGAAAATCTGAAATTTTGACAATTTTATCGTCGGGAAAAACAGGGATTCTTCTTATTGCACTGTCACCCTCCGTGACTAATTAAGTCATGTGGCAAAATAATTGTGTGCTTGTAAATTATGAAACGTGCCATTGAATTGGATCAAGCTAAGGACAACATTGATATTAAAATTGATGATGGGTTAAACTTCTGTACTACAAAAGACAATTTGTCAGACATGTTGAAAGAATTCAGTGTTGATAAAAAAATGAAATACATCATAATGACTGATTTTCTTTAGGAATTATTGCTTTCCAATGATGCTTTCTGAAATCATGAATAAACAGTTGCGTAGCCAGGATTGAGTACCCCTCACCCCGGGTGCGCAATAAATCCTAATCCAAAGCGGAGGCTGCTACGGCACCTGCCTATATCAGACGGGTCACCAAATGTATTTTAGCAGTAATTAGGACTACTGCGCCCTTTGTTTTTCATTGTTTTCCCATTGTTTTTCTTTCTTGTTTCTTTATCCCATTTTTTTATGTTATAGACCCCGGGTGTGCGCCCCCTGGCTACGCCAATGATAAGTCCCCTTTTTTACTGATAAATATATACAGCACTTAATTTTTGTTCTTAGTCCAGGGTTTTTTTCCTGGGGGGGGGACTTCCTAAGTCCGGCGAAAAATCAACAAATCCCCCCCATTTGGCGATCGTCCCCATTTTTGAACCAGAGCTTGTCCCTCCCATCTGATCCGCGTCCCCGTTACATTAATTTTGTTTCAGTTGTTATAAACTTCTGAATGGGGTTAATTAAGGTTACCAGTGCAGTTCTCTGTTATTAATTCATATTGTTTTATCACTAAAAAGTGATAAAAGTAGTTAAACAGTAACAATAACTCGCCAAACTGAGTCCCCCCCCCCATAAACCAAAGTCCCCGATATTTGTCCCCCCCCCATCTGACTTCATCCCCGACGGGGACCGTCGGGGACGAAAATTTTTTTGTCCCCCCCCCCATGAAAAATTTAGAGAAAAAACCCTGTATAGTTGGTGTAATAGATAGGCCTACTTGTCACATCTTACTAGCAAAGTAAATAACATAAATATTCTAGTGTTAAATGACTATTTGGACTCTATCTGCTGTTTTATCACCAACACACCTGAGCATCCATTTGGAAATAGATATTTAATTTGATATGCATTCAGCAAAGTGCTCAATATTCATTCAGTCTAGATACAGACTGGAACTCGAAACTGGGTCACAGTAAGTAAATAGGATTTCAGATGCAAGGTATCCTCTCCTGGAGTGAAGTGAGGATGTGGTAAAACCAATTTGATCTGTACTGATAAAAAATAAATATTTGTTTAGAGTCTCTTGAAGGATTAGCATAACAATTTGAAAACAAAGAGCCATTTTATATTAAACTTTACCATATATTTATTATTCTCTTCTGATCTACAGAAAATCAGGAAAAATCATTACTTTGTTATAAAGAGGATTTGGATTTGACCAAATTTCTACTACGGCAGTGCCCGTCTGGTTACACGCCATTACTGGGCATTCGACCGGGCATTCGACAATTGGACATTGAATCAGAGAACCAGAGGTTATGGGTTCAAATCCTCAAATCTAACGGGAAAATATGGCATCATTGATAAAAAATATCGTGGTGGGGGAGTGTTAATGAAATAATAAGGTATCTCCAACCTCATTCTTCTGTTATCTATATCAAAATGTAGGTTTTTAGCGAGTAGAATCCATCACAAATCTGAGATGTTTCTTGCAAATCAGTTTCATTCCCGGGAAAAAATGAGAGAGTCTGTTCAGGAAAGTTGCATTTTGACATTTTTGGAATTGAGCATCATTGACAAGTTAGTTATCACTATGCAAGGGGCCATAGATAGATGTATGGACATTTGTGTAAGAGTGAACCTTCCTCAACTCAGAGTGTCCCCTCCTTTAGACCATACATATATCTGTTTACCAGTGCCCTAGTTTGATAATCAAATATTAGATAAAACCTAAGATAGATGCAGATTGATTTTCTGCTCCGTATGATTTTTAGATTCCTTGAAATGCGTCAACTGTAAATTAAATGATAAAGTATATGAGATGAAGTGAAAATAATTTGTCCATTATGTGGGTGATTTCATAATAGAAAAGCAACCAGCATCATTGGCTGTCTGCAGTGTATTTTATGGTCTATGGTGTAAAACTGTTTTCAAAGTATATATCAGGTGGTTTGCAAGTCATTATGATGTCATTAATTTCAAGTGAGCAATCTACTAGCGCTAGTTCTTCCAATTTTTTTTACACTGAGCAAAGATTGATAACATTGTTGTGTTGGTTGGTTAACACATGAAAATTAGGGATAAAGGACAATTAATGCAAATGTGATCGTTTATTGCAGCTACACATAATAGAGCAGAGATATCTGTTCTTTTCTCAAATATTAGATAAAAAAATGAGTTCCTAAATTATTGTCCCTGAAACCCCTGTTTTTGATTGTTGGTTCCATGTACAAGTATTAAATTTTCCTGTTGACGTGTTTTTAAGCAGATGTTTTTTTGCATAAACTCATTTATCTGGTACTCTGGTACTTTCCTATTTACAGTGCCTGATTTGAAGAAATTCAGTGTTTGTAAACATTTTCAAGCAGGCGTGTAACACTCAAGTTAAAACCCCTGTGAAGGATAGATTGTACCATGATAAATTCAAAAGATTGTACCATAATAAATTCAAATGCTGCATGCAATTTTATAAAAAAATTAAAACTAACCAAAAATCAAACAAGAGTCCCGTTGTGTTTTTTTTTGTAATGTTTTTTTTTTCAATTTTAAAGTTACTGATTACTATAGTGTATGATAGCAAAACGTGATCAGTCACCCTTGAATAATTATTGCTCTTTCCGGCATAATTGACCTTCAAAATGGGAGATATAGTTTCCCCCTGATGCATTAAGTGTTTTATGTCAAAAAACGAAATTTGATCTTTTCACCACATTTTTACTTTAGCAGCCATTTATTCAAAATCTTCATTCGTGACTTTCTACTCATTTTGCCAGAGCACCACTCATATGCTTGTATACCAATAGTAGCATCTTTAACGTCATAATTGTAAACCTCACCTTTCATCTTATAATTTTCCACTTCAAATACCATTTTACATTACGTTAAAAGGCAACACACAAACTAATTGTCGATCATTGAAATGCAAATATGTTTGTTGTGAACATTCTGCCGTAATACCAATCATAAGATCCATTAGTGTCCATTTTATACAATTGTGTCGCATTAAGTAATATCGTGCACGCAATAATTATGTTACAATCAATATGTACTTACCTGTGGAGATTATAGACAAAACTGACCTTATATGCTTCCAGGACATGGCTTGCTAATGTCACATGCTATTGCAGTTTGGGAAAGGTGGCAATTCATTATTACTTTAACTTTAATATCAATTTATAGAGCAATCTATGAACATTTTAGAGCATTTTCTTTTTGAATGGGACCTAACCTAAAAATTTTGTGATAAAATTTTGAATTTCATCTGCTAACTTTTTTGGGTGGTTTTGAAAAATTTTCAAAAAAAAATTTGGCTGGTAACATTTTTATAGAACAGGATCCATTCAACAAGAAATATGTCCGATGTTCATAGTTTGCTTTAAAAATTGACTTAAAGTTAAAAGAGTAAATTAGTTCATTTTCTCTACAGTATAGGAAATTCCTTTATGGTAGAAGAATTCAATGAATTACAACCTTTCCCGAACTGATTTGAATTGAAGGGATACATTCTGCCTAATTTCCCCAACATAGGAAGAGACTTTAAAAATATAAGCACCACTTTAAAGAGTTTAGAAACAAATATCTGGGGTCAGCTTTTCAATAAAGTTATTTGATTTTTTATCTTGATTTTTAAAATAGAGCCAAATTAAATCCAAAATCTCTAAGAAATGTAGGACTTTTAAGTAAAAACACCTAATATTTGTTTTGATTCTAATAAGTAAGATAGCTCAAGATTTTACCTTAACTAATTGTAGTTAAGTTTTCAAAAAATACTTGATTTTGTCAAAACTGGCATCGTCGTTCTCAGCATATGAATGTGCGTTTACTTTTTATGGTTTCAACAATCAGCAGAGTTTTAAAGCAAAAGCTATTCAAAAATTGTTTTGAAATTAGACTGAAATCAGACATTGACAGACATGATAGCAAAACCAGTCACTCAAAATGTACTTATCACTACCATGTAATTGTTAGTTTTATATTGATAGTTTTGAGATGCTCAGAGGCACTTGTATCTCCTCAAAGTTACAAAATCTTGCTTCTGAAAGAAATTCATTGAAATCACTGCCAACATGGCCATTTGGTTGACAACTAAGTAAAGCCATTATTAACCAGCCTCGAGAAATTAAACAATTACAAAGTGAAATTGAAATAAATGAAAAGTGAAAGCCCACGAGGCCTTTTAGCGATAGAAAACAAACATTATTAAAAAGTAAATCCACAGTAGCTGATGCATGATGATTTATTTAATTGACCATGATTGATGAAGTAGATCGTCAGGAAAATTTGTTTTAATCAAGCTGAAAAAAATGATGAGTCTTGGATTGATTTTTTCTATTTATAGCGGGTTAGAATGAATTTAAATTCTGTCTATATAGTTTTATCTCAGAGTTGTGTTTCACCTGAGACAAATATACCAATTTTGTCTCAGGTTTCACTCGTTTGCAGGGATTTTCTTTCCGACACTTGTTGTTAAGGCTCTCTGCATACTGATGCACTTATTTGTGCATGTAATTGTAATAAATTCTTAATGCTCCATGGTTCGGAAATCACATAAAGCCTTTTGTCCCCTGTGCGAATTCTCCTACTTGAGTTGCTACATACAGTGTATAACTGGTGATGATGAGTTATATCCGGCTGCTTGTGTCAATCATCCGGATGCGTATTGGTGCATTCATAGTCCAACGATTTCACAACGATTTCATCGCACGACGTCTGTCGATACGCAGTCTCCAAACGCGCTGCGCATATTGCGCTATAATTATTGAAGACTGCGTATCGGTAGACGTCGTGCGATGAAATCGTTGTGAAATCGTTGGAATATGAACGCACCATTAGTCGCTGTATTGGCTATGATTTATCATACATATGATTGTAAGAGACAAACCAGTGAATGGTTCCAATTGTGCCCCATTATTATTCATGTCCTACCCCTTCACACACCCACACCCCATTTCTTTTGGTATATTACTCACAATAACTTGTAACCATATTGATAGTGTTTATATTATGGGTATATTTTGTTTCTTTATTTCATATAAAAATGCAACAATTCCTTTACGGAACAATCCATTTTTCAAAGACTTACTGAGTGAGCATTTATAAAATAACTGATAGAGGGATATTCAGGTTTGACTTTGGCACAAGATGAATAGAATTTTGTTCATATAATACTCCTTGTAATGTTACTACACCTTCAAAACATTGTCAAAAAGTATACAGTTCCATCTATGTGTTGAAAAAGTAATTAAGTAAGCAACTATATTGGATCACAAAAGAACCTGTTTACAGTGTTTTATACGATCCTGTTGATTAACTATTTAATGCTATTCCTAAACATGATTGCATTGTGTTGTAATAACACTATTTTCTAGAAATATATATTGAGAATTTATTTGGAGTTTTTTTTATTTCAGTGTAAAAAGTTTCTTCTTGGCTCAAACTTTGTGATCAGTTTTAGGGGTCTTTATTACCCCAGGTAATTGAATTTGTGGCTCTTCCTCTTTTGTCTCATTTACTGTTCCTAATTTGATTGATTCAATTTTATTGCTATGATCTATGGAATAGCACGATTTCGTTGGTGACTTTTCCGCTATGGTTTTGTCATTTGAATTGGTATTTTTATGATGAGTTGTTTCTCCATCGTGCACGCTGAAGTCGTCATTCCCAAACCGACCGTGCGTTACTTTTTGAAGAAACTGCACGGCAGATTTATGCATCGCGATACGAAAAGTCTTGTTGAGAATGCTATAAAGCCATGGGTTAATAGCTGAACTCAGAAGTGTCAACCATAAGGAGAGGAGGGTCACAACGACGGGAAAGGGTCCAGATGGTATCACCGCTTGTATCAGGCTTAGTAAAGTGAATGGAAACCAGCAAAAAGTGAAGACACCTGTGAAAAAATACAAAAAGGTGGAAAAGAATGGTTAAGTTTAATTTGTGTGTAAAATGAATTCTTAAACAAACATATATATAGGAACAAATAGGCAGGGTTTGCATATGCTAACTTCTGTGGGT
Source organism: Ophiothrix spiculata (assembly GCA_000969725.1). Taxonomy (NCBI): domain Eukaryota; kingdom Metazoa; phylum Echinodermata; class Ophiuroidea; order Amphilepidida; family Ophiotrichidae; genus Ophiothrix; species Ophiothrix spiculata. Next base: position 7,026 of record JXSR01S019535.1, on the reverse strand, counting down.
GTAGGATTAAAGGAGTTAATTTCATAATGTTTTACACATCTTGCAGAATAAATAGTTCAGCATAAGTCAAAATAAAATTAAACAAGACTTTTTGATTAAAAAACAATTACTGATTCTCAAAACCATAGTGAAACACCCATGAAACATGCATTCTCTCCTGCTTTAATATATGAATAAAAGAATCAATGATTTGAGCTGATTCCGGTGTGCGGGCGGTAGTTTAAAGGGTTGTGTTTTTCCAATTTGCATAGAAATCATAGCCCAGGCTTAAACAAATCTGGTAAGTTTCAAATAAATAGATTCTAGCCGATCTAAAAATGGTTTCCAAGTGCCTGTACCCCATTTGGTTTTAAAAAAACCCATCAAGTTGAAGTGATAATAAACATCTTTTCTTTTACAAGACCGGCTAATGATGTGGTTTGTACTGTGAAAGTGCTCCCGGGTAAGTGATAATAAAACTGTAGCATAGAAGTTTAAACTCTTTATTATTTATTTTTAACCGCTACGTATAAATCTTCATCATTTTTTTTTTGTCCACAATTCTTAGGCATCAGACGCATTTTAAGCAAATAGATGCATTTTACAATATCTAGGAACAAAAATCTAGAGGCTAGTCCCTCATTCATGCTATAAAGGCCAGATTCCTTTTATCCGTTTGCGGTGTGTTTTGCACTGTAAGGGTACTGGTAGAGGTATTGAATCACAACTTCAACCTGATTCCATTTAGTCATGTGCTTTAAATTATACGGACCGGTACCCTTACAAAACGCACCGCAACCGCACTGCAAATGGATAAAAGGAATCTGACCTGAATAGTCCCATTTCAAAGTGGATTATTTAACTTGTATCATTTAGCATTTCAAAAATTTTGCCAAATACAGTGTAGTTGTTTTTCTTTTGCCAAAAACTTGAATGATATAAAAATGTCCGTCAATCTCATACCAAAGAAAAGGATATTGGTTAAATCTAAGTACACCAGTTTTTAATAATGTAGGTACACTTTTTTTTATTATGTTAGTACACCATTCATTTGATTGTGTAAAAACTGAATCATATATGAAATTAACATGCCAACATTTAGTTTATTGATCTTTTCAATTCTGAGCTAAAATATCAACTTCAAACAATATTCAGGAAGATGTTGTTGATTGAACATGTTTGAATCAACTCTTGGCACACCTCTTAAGGGCAAACCATTATTACAGTTGAGTCCTAATGTAATCACTGGAGTAAAATAAAGTGTTTAATATGAAGATAATTAAATCTCAAATGTCTCCAAAAGATATTGATTCTGCAATTTGCCTGTTTATTGAAACAAATAAAACACCATGAAAGTGATTTGTAATGAAATGAAAAGGTAAAATGTCACTTTGGAGTAGAATTTCTTTCTCATTTTTTGGTCTTAATCAGTTTAAGTTTCTCAAGTTGAATACAAATGTCGTCATTACGCATGTTATAGTGCGTTATATGTGTTAAAGAAGCTATACAGAGGAAAACTCTCTGATGGTGTCCTTAAGACAGATGTTTTGAAACCTACTTACACCTTGGGAAAAACGTCCTTTCAGAGGAAGGGTCAAGTGGGAAAAGTTTTTCTTTAAATATCTATTTTAATTTTTTATTAACCATAAAGCTGTACAAATGTAAAACAAGAGTTTGAGTGAAATTTTTATTGACCATAATTGTGAGAAACTACCATTTGTAAAAGAGGCCATTTTGTGTGTAAAGTCATCTTTTTCCGAAGTAGTGTTTCCACTGTTCTCACCATTTGTATCATGTGTAGCCTTAAGAATGTAGTTTTTAAGTCATAGCTTTAAGATTTTTGGTAAAGTATGTTCTTTGTTTGTAAAGCGCTGTGGTCCTGTCTTGACGTGTAACAGCGCTATATATAAGCCGATTATTATTATTATTATTTAATATGCAGCTCTATACTGGTGTGCCACAGCTGAATAGTTTGTTTTATATACTGTTTTAATAAATTTAAGCGTGCTGATACCCTATAACATTATTTCAAATAGTTTCAACCATCTTGAGAAAAACCCATAAATAGTTCTTTTGAAAAGACTATTTACGGGTTTTAAAAAGACTATTTACGGGTTTTGAAAGACTATTTACGGGTTTTCTGCGTAATTTATAGCCGCGTCACTTTCACGCACGGACTTACGCGCGCAACAAACTTTGACACACAAGCCCATTAACCTATTGCTTGCATTCATGGTTATAACATTTTGTTAGTGTATTTTTTAAATAAAATTAGGGCATTGGGCAAGTAAAAATTACATTATTTTAAAATTTATTAATACAGTATATAGAACAAATATATACTGACATTTTTCAGATCTCTGGATTAAAACTATGATCCTTCAGTGATCCTTCCTATGACCCTACTATGTTTACTTCTGGGCTACGCCCCTCAGTAAAATAGCTAAATTTGAGTCACTTCAGGACCATAGTTTTAACCAGAGATCTTCAAGTCAGTTTATATTTGTATATTGTAAAATATAGGAAGCATTTAGGTAAATATCGGATCAGTCTAGACATCCTTTTTAGCCGATTGGCTATGAGATTGCGATATGTCAGGAAAGCGATTCATAGTTACAATAATATTACATGATTACTTTTCCAAATAGATTTTTGCATGGAATGGATTTGATTCAGACGAATAGTCTAGGAAACCTCTTTAAAAATGTTTTCATTTGACAAATAGCTGCATTTATTGGCTGCATTATTTTCTGTACTTAAACATTAGTATCAGTGGTTAGTAATGGGAATAGCATCATGTTTATATGAAATAAAAGAATTTGTGGAAATTCGTCTTTCTAATCAAAGATAGAAATATGTTCAGATAATATCCAATAAAAATAAATGAATCTGGGGGAAAATATTTTCAAGCATATTTCATTCTTGATGGCATCTTACTGTGAGAAGTTTTTTCATTTCTCTAATTTTCGTTTTCCAGAATACTTTCTAAAGATTGGATCTACAACTGGAAATACTTTTATCCATTTTTAAAATGGTTGAAAAATGTTATTTGAAATTAGAAACTGTGACCAATTTTTTCCAATGCCCTAAATATACTCGTCCATGATCCGGCATTTTTGTTTTAATGTAGCAGCAATTTTGTTGCTCTGTTTGTTTTCTTGGAATGCTGTTTGCCATTTTAGCAAGAACAAAATAAAACAAACAAAACACAAAACAAAAACAAAACAACCCACCACCCACACCAGTTTGCATCTTATTTACTTTACTAGTTCATTTGATATTACAAACAACACCTAATGGAAAAAGTCTGAAAGCGTAGTGAAAATCACAGTATTTCCTACAAACAGACAGTTGTCGGAACCATGTAGACCAGTATTGTTTTAATCGCGCACTTTTCATCCAGAAAGAAAAATAGGAATAAATAAATTCAGTTTAATGCGTTTTATTGTAGTCCCAGCATAAATATTCACAACATACATGTAGAATTATACAAATTTGATTTTAGTAAGCATTGACTGATAGTACTTATTTGATTCCCTATTTTTGCCAGAGACCATACTGATCAGTTTTTAAGGCTGTACTACATTTATTTTTCTTCCAACGCCTCTACTGACAGAAATTTGTTGAAGTGCACCGGGCCTTGATCATTACAAAATGCAAAAGGCTTACCTGCCATTAGGGCTAGAATTTTGGCTGCTCTGTAATCCTTCTTCTTTGGTGAAACAAACACACAGTGTTCTTCATTGCACTGGATAATTTTCTTCCTGGCTTGCCTGCAAGCTACATGTCCAATTGCAGAGTATGTGTAACACATAAAACAAAATGGCAGGCAAATTTCAAGTGATGGTAAAAGAATAGCTATTATTTGATATTCTCTAAAGTTCAAGAGACAAAATGCATAATTTTGAAGGTATACGTAGGCTTGTTTTTGGTATAATGGTATTGAACCGATAGCGATTGCCAACAGCCATATGAGGGCAATGGTAAACCATGCACGATTTTTAGTCACAATGGAATGGTAATGTAGCGGGTTTTTGATTGCTATGTATCGTTCAACACTTATAGCAACTAACGTCCACGTGGAAACAAAACAAAGTAACTCGTATAAAAATCCAAGAAATTGGCATGTGATGGTATATTGAAATGCCCATCCTCTCAACAGAGCATCATCTATAGCAAACGGGATAAGTACCACTCCAGCACAGAGGTCAGATATGGCAAGGTTTAGAAGGAATCCACTCGTGATGGTATGAAGTTTTCTGGTATTCATAATGACAATTATGACAAGAGTATTTCCTGCAAATGCAACTATCAGGGTCAATGCTAAGACCACTGCAAAGAGCATCTGTGGTTGTCTCTCCATATCCTCATGCGTTGTCAGTAATGGTGGCGATGAGTTGCCATGGCTCACAGGTGGTCCTGTAGTACTTAAGATATTTGCCATTTTGTACAAAATCAAGATTGTACAGTGCAGAAGTAGTCAAGTCATGTTCAGATGAAGCTCAGCAATGTCGATTATTCTCTTTGTCTTCTTTTGTTTTTAAAAGTGGCTCAATCTGTGTCAATCTGCAAATGAGAAAGAAACCAATAATATATCAAGCATCTGATCACACTATTGAATTTAAAACAGCTTCCCTAGGTTACTTTGTTGCTGTGTTAATTTTGCTGTCATTTCAGGGTAAAACTAAGCAAAACAGGAAATAAACTATAGTTTCATGTTTTGGTTTTCCTGGGGTTCTTGTATTCAGAGTTAATATCATGGTAAAATATAAAAACCATGAAAAGGTGTTCTTTTTTGTGGAGTGGCTAAGCATGATATCCACATCTGAATACAAGCACCATTCCCTGATGTCCTCACACCCCTACCCCAGAAAAAAAGTTCAGAAGGGTTGACTTACTGTACATTATTTCCAACAAAGTAATAACTGCACAATATAGATGATACCTTGCATCATATATTAGAACTTATTCTGAAGGGTCTTTGCTCAAGGATCTTTAATAACGATGGGAATGCTTAATTGCACTGCCACTTACTAAACAAATGCATTCCTTGAAAGTAACCTTGGAATGTTTTATCCTAATATGATATCAAATTAACAAAGTAGCCAATACAATATTATCAAAGATATTTAAGAGTAATATTGTACAGAAAATGGATAGCATCTTAAATGGATTGCCATTAATTCAAATACCGGCGTTTTATTATTTTTTACTATCAAGCAATCAAAATTCTGCGAATCAAAAAGATATCAGTTAAATGAAATTGGATATATACAGTTGCATTTGAAACAGCACCTCGGAAGCTTTTTGTTTCCCCATTTTTTTTTAAATTGTTAACCATTTTTGGTGTTTAATCCTATACTTTTGCTGAAAATTGCTCTATTCCATATCTAAAACCAAGAATGTTAAATTATTAGTTAACTAAATCCAAAAGTTGATAGCTGACACAGCCACGAGTGTGCCATCAGCCGTAAATAAATGGTGAAGTCAGATTTTTGCATAATTAAATATTTGTTTTAAAAAGATTGTGTTTTTAAGTCAAGTTGTTGCATAATAAAATATTCAGATTTGTTGTTCAACAAGTCAATGAGTTCTGTAAAAACACAAAATTGAAAAACTGCAGTTTTTTTCTAAATTTTCCAAAAAAAAAATCATGCAAGAATGTTTGGTCTTATGTTTTAATAAGATTGTGTTTTAAAGTCAAGTTGTTGCATAATAAAATATTCAGATTTGTTGTTCAAGAAGTCGATGGGTTCTATGAAAACACAAAACTGAAATACTGCTGATTTTCTGATTTTTTGCTAGTATTGTATCTTGTATTTTTGTGCGCCATGGTACTTAGGTGTGTTTGTTCTTATGTTTAAAGGAAACGTTTCAAATTCAAACTGTTCCAGACATACCATGGCGACACCACAGGTAAGTCTGTAGATGCTACCAGCAGATGAGTATAACTACTTTTTCGAGAATAATACTCTAAACAAGTTAAAGTAGCAATTTTAAAATGTAAAATCTTCAAACTACATAGCAATCAAAAAGTAGTACTAGTAGCAAGATTTTATGTTTTTGCTGATGTTTTTCCTAGCATTTTTTCATTGAATATAATATTTTAATAATATATTTCACAAGGAAAAAATGTTCTACAATTTAAAATGTTAGACTTGTTTTTATAAAAATTGAAAAAAAAAACCACCTGATATTCTGTGTCGGGGCCATTCTTTGAGGTATGATTTTATTGAACTTGAACATGGAGTCAGTTTTTTTCAATGGTTGTATAATATCAAGAATGATAAAATGATCCTATATGAACCAAAATAGTCTTTATACCAAACATTTATTAAAAAATACAGCCGATTTAAAGGGGTATTGGACAAGTTCAGCATCATCCCTAAACTTTCCCCAAGCATTTTGAGATGTTTGCATTATTTGAAGTATTAGTGGTAATAATGAAAGCATGCAAAGTTTATTTTACAAATTCAAACCCTACATATCAAAATATTTAGATATTCTTTTATTTTTAATTATCGTTATCGACAATGATTAATACTGCCCCTTATAGTTGATTTTTTAAATTGGCCTTTTAAGGATATATAATGAAAATTGTTGATTTTATCTCCAATCTATTATGCGAAAGGAATGTTTTAAAAGAAATCTTTGACTCTTTCTTGATATATAACATTTATAAATCACATTTATAGAGTAGCCTCATACCCAAGATCAACAAACAAAAATAAAATTCAAATTTTTGACTTTTATGAAGGTTTTGATCAAAATTTTCCAGATATCTGGTTATTAAGACAAGTGTTATTTTCTAACATATGAAGTGTATATCATCCAAAAATTTTGTCCAATGCCCCTTACAATTTTGATACGCTTGAGCGAAATCATACAAAAGCATTTGTTTTAGCTACTGGGTTAAATCTAAAAAAGCAGTTCATTCATATCTGCATAGAATGCCCGATTCAAGTTCCCGAATGTTTGGGACCTTTTATGCTATTAAAATAATTTACCTCTTATTCAAACCTCAAATTGAGCATTGTCTTCTCAAGT
>JXSR01S019534.1:46663-59448 GCA_000969725.1 Ophiothrix spiculata | reverse complement strand
TCAAGATTTACTAAGTACAAAAACTTTAAACTCGATTTTCTCAGAACTATAGTTTTCCGAATCAGCCCGATGCCTTTTACCAATTTGGGTGTAACTTCGCAACCGAACATCCAATAACCAAAATCAAGTTGTCATTTTTAAGCTTAAGATCTCAGCTTTCAGATTAGACCAAAAAATCAATTTTGATTTTGCCGACCTTAAGGTACCTTTCGATACGACGGGTCACATATGTTATTCGCTATACACTCCTGGGGAGGCATCCATGTGTTCATTGAGGAGGGTAATCCCTGTCCATTTCAAATATGAGTGCCTCCCCGGGAGCGTACAGCGAATACCGTATACTTCAATTTGATCGCAGCCTTATGAAAGACTTTTATACTTACCTTTAAGAAAAATGTGTGATGCAATCTTTAAATATAAACCTCATGTTGCATTTGGCAATTTTATGCATTTCTGTTATAATTGTAAGTCAGTTATAATCAATTACTCTGGATTTAGGACTGAATTCAAATGAAAGAACACTATTTTATATAATTTGCTCTCATGATACCCATTTGAACTTGTTAATGCTAAACTCAAATAGAGTAGAATGACTAGTTGGCCCAGCTGGCCACTATACAGCACACAAACCCACACAAGATTTAAGACTTCACAGCAATAAACCTTGAACTTAACGCTCAGGTGGGTTTTGATTGCTGTGGTGTGCCATCTCGGCCAACTACTCTTTCTATATGCAGGGATGTAAGTTGGTGAGTGTAAAAATTGCTGAAAATTTAACAATTTGCTATCAATAGCATAAACACTGTATATTTTTTTTTACAGAAAGTAAAAAAGCACTTGCAGAATTTTGCAAAATTGCAGAAAACTTGCATCCCTGTATATGTGACTTAAGCATTATTCATGGCCATATTTCTTTAATCATGAGTATTGCATTGGGATATTTATTTTCCCTTCTTTAAAGGAACCTACCTTTTCTGTACAGCCTGTTGTTTGCGTTCCTGAATCACCTTGATGTTAAAAGACACTTGTCGATCCTCATTTTGTTTGACCGTCTCAATCTGCTTGTGTCCTCTCAGTGAACCACGTAGGGTGCGGTAATATGATCTATCAAATAAATTGGTCATAGTATGGATCAGAAAATTAACAGATAAGTATATAGTACATCTGAATATCATCAACATAAATCTCTCATCTTTTTCATTAAATTTTTTGTGAAGGTAAGGAAAAGGTAAAGGGGACGGCTTGTATTGCAAAGGTCACAGTGTCCATCTCTCTTTCGCAGCGATTGGGCAAGACTCCACAAAATGTTATATTTGCGGTGAGGGGATCGCCACACCTCCTTCCCTGCAAGTCTGCCAGTACCCATTTGGCACCTGGGTAAAGTTGAGCACTTATGGTAAGTATCTTGCTCAAGGACACTACACATGCCGCTCACCAGATTCGTACCCATGATGCTCAATGCAGGGGTGTGAGAGTTAGCTAATAAAAAACTCTGAAACATGCTGAAAATAGTGATAAAATGCCCAAAATTAATAAGCTGAAAATAAAGTTCAAATTATGACTATTTTGAAGGCATAAAAAATGCTGAACTCTCACACCCAGTGTGAATGCAAGATGATGAAGAGTCACAGATTTATAGCCAAGTGTGTCCCTTGTGAACTTTGAAGATTAAGAGTAAATTTCAAGAAAAGGATGATAGTCTGCACTGACAAAAACACCAGGCATTACACTAGTTTTTTGTAAAAATACCTATAAATAGACTATGCCTTGGACAAAGTGTAGCATGCATATTTTGTACTCGCATCCTACTCCTTAGGATTTAGGGGCCCTGGTGTCAATAGGTTTCTGCTCATCTACAGCCTACCACTGGAGAGGCTATTTCACTTAAGTTGTAATATGTATTGAGGTTTTAGCAGTATCATCAATCCCGATAATGGAAAATACCCAAATTCAGGTAAAAACCTGAATATAACAATAACTGAAGAGGGCAGCAATTTAAGTTACAAATTATTTTTAGCCGGTAAAATGAGTTACTTTGATTGGTTCATTTCTCTTTTATTAAAAAGCTTTGAATCATTAATTAAGAAACAATGTACATGCAAAAAATAAAGGTAAATTCACTTAGTTGGGTAAAAGGAGACATTTCTTCTAGTGGTACAACAAAAGAAAAGTCTTTTGGAAAATACATTTCCAACCAAATTTAGTAATTTGCTTTGGAATATTTAGTTTCTTTTGATCTCTTCACAGTTTCTTGGGGTGAACAAAAAGTTCCACATATCTTAAATTTCTTGTGGAATCCATGTGGAATAATTCACCAATAATACCAGATTTATACTAAAACAAATTGACAAGTTTGATAAAGACACTAAACCCATGCATAGCCCATCACCAACAATATCACATCATCATCAGTCAAACACAGACCCGCACACCCTTCCATATCACTAGAAATAAGGCGGACATGCAAGCAACAAATTTAGCATTAGAATTAAAGCTTGACAAAGCTAGAAGCAAGGATTCCATGGGGAATTCACTTCAAACAGTCAGGGAGAAGCATTTGCATTAAAGGGTTATACTACATTGTAAAGCTACAAGAAGACATTACTGTATTTCAAAGCGGCCATCTAGAAAAAAACATTCAAAACTTTTGTAACACTATACTGGGATTTGAGATGCTTTCACAGGACATTAATGGGGTGGTTAATTTTGGAACACACAGAGACAAGACACTTATTTTGCAGAATTTTTTGTTTTGAAGGTTTGACATGTCAAACATCTATCGCAAACACCTATCATAAACATCTATCGCAATTTCTTGCAAGGGCCAAATTTGTGAGATTAATGTATATATACACAAATCATTAATTCCACAAGAGAGTAATATCATTCAGTATTATTTTCATTCTATCTTTATGACTTTAACTTTTAAATTGCTCTTGTATCTCTACTTTTTTGGAGGGGATCAGTTTAAATATAAAATTGGATGGTTTGAGCATGATGAAAAAAGATATTGGCTGGGCTATGACTTTTATAAAATATAGTGCGAGACGCACAGCGTCAAGATTGATATTTTTAAAACTCACAGCAAGACCAATATCTTTGAGTATCATTCGCAAAAATCTATTCAATTTTATCATATTCATATGTACAAAATCTGATATTCTGTATTCTGTCTTATATCGCTGTCCAATTTTGATATAAAATTGGATGGATTGAGCATGATACAAAAAGATATTGGTCGAGCTATGAGTTTTATGAAATATCGTGCGAGACGCACAGCGTTGAGCTTGATATTTCTAAAACTCATAGCGAGAATATCTTTGAGTATCATGCGAAAAAATCCATCCAATTTTATCATTATTATGTTCAAAATCTGATATTTTGTATGCTGTCCAATATCCCTGTCCGATTTTTTTGGAAATCGGACAGCTCAGAACATAATAATACTGTAAATCGGACAGCTCAGAACATAATAATATTCAACATAGGCCGTGGGTCATAGTTATGGATGCTGCAGCTAGCTTTGTCCCATATTTGAGAAGTCCTGATCTATCGCAAATGTTTCACAGATTTCATTGATCAAAACCAATTTCTTTTAGTAAACAAAACTGCACCAGCATATTAGACTTTATTGTACTTGTAATAAGACCCACAACATACACTCTGTATTTTGTAATAGAAAAAATGACTTTTAGTTAAAACTACCACTTGCAAAGCTAAAAGAACACCCAGCAGATACTTATGGTAAAATTATACAAACCTTCGATTATCTCTGTAAACAGGCATGGAAGAAAAACAAAATTCTCATAATATTTCACTAAAACCATATTCATGTTTTTAAATATTTCAGTAACATACATGCAATATATTTAATTTAGCCAAGCTTTAATTTCCTGAGGTTAATATGCAATCAGATAATACAGCATACTACAGTACATTATTTTTGTGAAATTTCTTTTAAATAAGATAAGAAAGGCTGCAGTTATCAAAATTCAACAACTCAAAAGCAATTATTATCATGCATGCTATAAGCTTTTTTGAGGTATGGCTGACATTGCACACTCAACTATATATTATAAACATTTTTTGTGTTTCCCGGGTTTTACCCAAACCAAAGTAAGCCCTCTCCTATTGTTATCTTAATTTTACCCATTTGGAATAGCGTTCTCTCCTTTTGTGACGGCCATTCTTCTGAAAGGCTTATGAATATTTGATAAACAATTAATGTCTGCCAATTTATTCATTAATTTGTTAACTGATCATGTCTGAATAAATTTTCTACAAGTTAGCAATAACATTCATTAGCAGGAAACAATGAATTAAAAATATCAACTTCTGGTTTCTTTTACATTTTAAGTAGATACTAGAAATTATAATTTTTAAACTCATTGTATTTTTCATTCAATACATCCTTGTTAATGCTACTCCAACAATCTTTAACATAATTTGGGCTTCGAAATGAACAACAAAAAAACATAGACAAAAACCATGGCCAAGATAAAGGTTCCTGCTTTGGGGTAAATCTTTACATGAGACTTTGGGCAAGACCAGTGTTCTTCCGATCATGTGGTTGATCTTTCAATATGAGAAAACAGAATGAGGGGAAAGATTATGTGAACTGATGCAAAACCTACAGCTTCTGAATTACTGAAAATGCCATGATATTCAAAAATTTATGAGGATGCAAATGGAACTCTCCCTTTTCTGTTTTGTAGGAGCTTCATTCACATCAAATATGCTGTGCAGCTGTAGTGTAACTTGCATACATTGTCCAAATATTTCCTGGGCAAAACAAACTCTTCAGAATCTATTTAAGACTCAATGGGCCGTATTCCAGAAAGGTGTTTAGCTAAACCATGGTTTAACTGAACTTCAACTGTCCAGGAATGATTCGCACCATTGGAGCTTTCAAGTGGAACAGTTCAATGAGCCATGCTGTTGAGGAGAATTAAAACCGTGGTTTAGCTAAACTCCTTTCTGGAATACGGGTCAATCTGCCTACTTACCTTCTATCTCTTGGTCCGTATTCACTGAGCATTCTACCTCTGTACCCTATCGCTGCATAGCCCAGGCTCAACACACGCTGGTGAGCAGATTCCCTGAAATAAATGAAAGAAAACAAATTCAATCATTTATTATTTGGCATATAAACCTTGAACAGATACATAGTCCGGTCCCATAGTTTAAAAAGGTTGGCAGTATATTGCCCGTGCCGGCAATATCATATCCTACAATGCAGCAGTGTGATTCTAATTGTCTATGGGTTACTTGTTTGTTTCAATTTAACATATGTGACCCGTCATATCAAAAGGTACGTTAAGGTCGGCATAATAAATTACGAGATACAGGCCATTGCAGCTGAGCATAGTCAAAAATCACGTCCAAGGTCGAATTTCTAATTTCATCAGAAAGGTTATCTTTGAAGTGTATTCTATCCTATTAATCAGGTTCCAACATCCAAAATATAAGAAAAACGTATTAAAAACCAAGATAAAAATCCTCTCTCCATTCAAGTTTTACTAAGTACAAAAACTATAAACTCAATTTTCTCAGAACTATAGTTTTCCGAATCAATTCGATACCTTTTACCAATTTGGATATAACTTTGCAACCAAACATCCAATAAACAAAAGCAAGGTGTCATTTTAAAGCTTAAATTCTCAGCTTTCAGATAAGACCAAAAAACCTATTTTGATTTTGGGACCATTAAGGTACCTTTCGATATGACAGGTTACATATGACTAACAAATGTCAAAACTTTTTTTTATTTTCTTAATGTATTAATGGTTACCAACTATTGACACTGACATTTTGAAAAACTGTAAGAAAATATTGTGTTGTCTAAATCAAAATTTTTCCTGGTCAAACTGTTTTTTGCTTGGTGAAAACTTCTGAATTTTTATTTAATTTAAACACAAAAAAGTAAAATTCCAACTGAATTTTCATAAAGTTGTTAGGGAGTAAAAATGATGAATTGGACAGAGTTGACAAATATCATATTGCCTGGCCAAGCAATATATTGCACATTGGGAAATATTGCCTATTCAGGCAGTCAACCTGGACAGCTTATGAAGAAAATAAAAACATACCAACACTTATTTTTGCTTTATAATCATTACCTGACAATAGAGGTGACACTCATCTTCTTCTGTGCAATACCGACAATATGGCTACTGAGACTTGGCACGCGTCGCCGTAGTAACCTGAGCTGATTGGTGGGTGATGGCAATGTGATAGCAAAATTCTGTGGCCCTACTGCTGTCTCCCTGTTGGCTGACCTTCGTAGCAGTCTGTCCATGTCTGTACCGGTCTCTACAAATTGACGGATGAAACTGTCCCTAAAGGAGATAATTTATGCAAAATAGGTTTACAATCAGAATGTTGTAGCCTAACTTCCATTAATGAGAAAGTAAGAAAATAGTCCAAAAATACTTTATTTCTTATGATTGGTTAGGGATATGTTATCATAATAAGTTGTACATCCTTCATTTTGTAAGAAATAACCCTTCTGCAAAAGTATGTTTCTGATTCGGGAAATAACTAATTCCAACTAAATAATTTGGCAGGGTTCATAGGTAGGGCACTGTGAACATGGGTTTGTGAAGAGAGAGGCCTGGGTTTGATTCTTGGAGATGCACCGAGAAGACGGTGGGGGGTTAACTCAGTGAAATTTGGGTATCCAGATGCACAACCAACTACCGTTGCATTTGTGGCATCCCAGGTTTACCAAAAGCCCCCTCAAAAGTTTGAAAAATGGTTTACAAATCGGTTGCATTTTCCAAAAATGACAATTCTTTGACCAATTTTCTCATTGGTTTACCTAGTGATCACCAAATTGTGGTTTTCAAGTGCAATGTTCATTGTAAAAATATCTTAAACTGTATAGATAAGTTGTTTAAGCAACAGGGATTTACAAATGGGTAGCTGTTTTGCATCCTAAGGTTTACACATTTGGTGGTAGTCGGATCTCTGGCCATGCGTAGTATCCAGTCGAAATCTGAGTACCCTACTCTTTACAGATCCTTCGACTGATGGATGTATAAAACGGATGAGCATCAAAAATGGGCTGAAATTTGAAAATAAACAAAATAGTATCAATTGTTTGCACTAAAAATAAACAATCATTACATAATTTACTGAGTGATGTACCTGATTTTGGGCAGTGCGAATTCTGAAGGTAGTCTGGAAACTTTCATCATTTGTGGTTTATCACTGTAACAAAATACAAAAAAATCATGTTACTCATAATGTCACATTTTGTAATTAAAATACTATTTGTTTTGCCATGTTTTTTAAATGGTAGATAGCAGCAACATTCTTTAATCTTGGCCACATGTTTGTGTGATTTTCAACCATAAATCTAGTGAAAATTGGGTCAATTGTTTGCCAGACAAATATAACATTGGTATCTGGAAGAGATGCCCTTTATTTAAACCATGGGTGCGAGAATTAGTTGATCAAAAAATATGAGAAATAGTGATAAAATGCCAAAATAGGCTGAACGTAAAAGAAAGAGCTGAAAATATGACTATTTTAAAGTCATAAAAACTCTGAAATCAGCATAAATGCTGAACTCTCACGTCCCTGTTAAATGTAATGATACAATTATTAGGTGTCTGCTGTGGCATTCATATTTACTGTACTCTGGCAACTAAATGGTAATTTGACTGAGAATGCGGCTGTCGAGCCAGTCAAGCGTTGTTCTTTGCTTATGCACAATTTGGCGGCAAAATGTAAGATACGTATTGTGCTGTAGTCAAGAAATAGTAGTGCGCGACACAATGCACAGCGGAGTCACTTTTTTTTTCATTTTATTTTATTTTATTTTTTATTTAAGTCACTACGCACTTGCGCAGCGTCTATCCAGGCATGGCGCCACGCGGCGCAATCCCCTAACTTAGCCGGATTTTTCGGGTGCAAATAGACAAGTTTCCTATCTGGACTTTCTTTAATCTATGGGTTTGACTTACAGGGAATTTCTCAAAGACTGAGGACTTGAGTGGCAGTCATTGCTATTCTATTTTCTGTTCTGTGGCCTTATATTGTTTTGTATACCTTCAAATCTTAAATATGACCAAACTATCAACAGATACAACTTGCAGACATTTCTCAAAGACCCAGAGCCTGAGTGGCAGTCGCAGCTGTATTGCTTTATGCTCTTTGGTCTTATATTGTTTCATTTATCTTCAAGTCTTAAAAACAAACAAATCTATCCTCAGATTCAACTTACAGGAACTTAAAAGACTCTCGAGCCTGAGCGGCAATCGTTGCTGTCTTTTTTTCTGTTCTGATGCCTGATATTATTTCATACCCTTCAAATCTTAAATATGAACAAACTATCAACATATTCAACTTACAGGAATTTCTCAAAGACTCTTGAGCCTGAGCGGCAATCGTTGCTGTCTTTTTTTCTGCTCTGATGCCTGATATTGTTTCATACCCTTCAAATCTTAAATATGAACAAACTATCAACATATTCAACTTACGGGAATTTCTCAAAGACTCTGAGCCTGAGCGGCAATCGTTGCTGTCCTGTTTTCTGCTCTGACGCCTGATATTGTTTCATACCCTTCAAATCTTAAATATGAACTATCATCAGATTCAACTTACGGGAATTTTTCAAAGACTCTGAGCCTGAGCGGCAATCGCTGCTGTCCTGTTTTCTGCTCTGACGCCTGATATTGTTTCATACCCTTCAAATCTTCATCCAACTCCAAGTTATCCAAGATGACAGCTACGAACATGCTTAGTACAATCTGATTGAAATTGGGTTGAATTGTGTAGTATTATGGGCATAAAATAGAACATGATAATTGTGACCCGTCATATTGAAAGATACCTTAAGGTCGGCATATTAAATTACGAGATACGTGCCATTGAAGCTGAGTATAGTCAAAAATCACGCCCAAGGTCGAATTTCTAATTTCATCAGAAACGTTACCTTTGAAGTGTATTCTATCATATTAATCAGGTTCCAACATCCAAAACAAAAGACAAATGTTCTAAAAACCGAGATAAAAATCCATTCTCCATCCAGTACAGAAACTTTAAACTTGATTTTCTCAGAACCAAAGTTTTCTGAATCAGCCCAATACCTTTAATCAAGTTGGATGTAACTTTGCAATTGAACATCCAATTACCAAACGCAAGGTGTCATTTTAAAGCTTAAAATATAATCTTTCAGATAATACCAAAAAATCAATTTTTATTTTGGGACCCTTAAGGTACCTTTCGATGTGACAAGTCATTATTACAACAAATCTGGGTTGGGTAGTTGTACAAGATTGAGGATGTGCCACCAACATGTGTAGCAAAATCTGGGCTTATAGACAAATCCGACAAAGCACTCTCGAAAGACCGCCCTCTTGTGTCGCCGCCATTACGGGGGGCCAATTTAGTAGTTGTCACCATAGTCAATACATGAGATGTCAGTCTTTTAGGCCTATCCCGGGACATATGTTCTATGTCCATCTTAAAATCGAACTTCTCTTTTTACTGAATGAAATTACTGCTGAATTATGTGGTTGCTAAAATACTCAAGTTGACGTGCGTTGTAAGAGCGCTGTTCTAAAAGCACGCATTTGTTATTTACGCGCGACAGCTTTGTTGGATATTCACGCGCGTGTTATTCATAATCGGACATGTTGAACTGTTTTTTGATACGTTTTTGTTTCGTTACCATAATTGAAACTAATATCCGATATGAAGATGGTATAATCACAGAGTAGGCCTATGGTATAATACCGTAAACGCAAACGATACATGACTATAAATTTAATGATTGGGATCCCGTGAACAATAAACTTTAGGCCCACTATGTAAACACCCCGGTAAACACACTTATTAGCATTAACATGATTTTGGAAACCTATAATAGATGTACTGTCTCGCAAAAATGTGTTTGGCTAGTTTCAGAAAAGCACGTACCTCTAGGCCTAAAGCAAGCCTTTTTCTTTTCAATCTTTTGAAAATAACAAAATAATAAAATTGGTAGTAGGCCTAGTCATACGGATGCGTTACAGTGTTTTCCTGTTTTCGAATCATCCGTCTATATTAACGGAATTTTTATCTGGAAACATTATCTTTTGTCTTTTTAATAATATTTTCAAAGCAGATCCCATTTTTTTCTAGAAGGTGGCGGCAAAAAAGAATATAAAAAATCTGACGGCTTCAGCTTTATAAGTGACAACTTGAATTTGCGCAACTTCCGCTATCATCATTGGCTTTTAGTAAGTTCAAGTTCTTTCCACGAGTATCATTACATTAAACATTTATTTTTCGCTAAAGCTTTCCTTTTTAATGCAAGTGAATTTACTATCCTATAGGCTATTTTTTTAAAAATACAACCGAAAACTCCAAGAAAAGCCATGAAAATTAAAACCGACCCGCATATACAGCGTATAAGGTATACAAAAGTGGGCCCCGATGGTCCCCTCAATGGCGGACGCAACAGCGCCACACACGTTTGAGACAAATCAACATGCGCGGTCGGATTTGTCTATAGGCCAGGCAAAAATTTATTGAGACAATGTAAACTAAAATCCAGGGTAGGGCTTGCATTGAGAAGCAATGGGCCCTGTAATCTGGATTTATGTTTACACTTTCAAATGCAATTTTGTTTGGTCTAAATTTGGAATTTGAATAGGTCTCTTTTTTATGAGAATTGAAACAATCACATGTTGCGATACGTCTCTTGACAAAAATCACGCTGTGCCACATAAAAAGGGACAGAGCTTTATACTGATATATCCACCAGAGTAACCAAGCAGCAACATAAATGTCCAAACCAGATTCTTACTATACATTATGTAAACTTGATTCAGGGCTCACTTGTGAAACATGAATCTTATAGTAGTTACGATGAGACTGGGATCAATATTATTGATCGAGGATGAACTGACCTCTGTCGGGTCATCTGAGGTCGTCTTGTGCGATTGAGGTGCAATTCACCGCCACTTGATCATTCATAAAATTAAAATGTTTACATTTCAATTGTACAAATTGAGTCCAGTCTCATCTGTAAGGTATGTTTGAATACATTCCCTTTATTCACAGTTTAAAATGAATACCTTTTGGGAGTTTGGGAAACATGCATTGCAGGATATTATGAGAGAAACATAAAATTGATCAATGATGTCTCTTCTTATATTACACAACCAAATTCCTGTAGCCTGTAGATAGCACCAACATGGTTCAATTCTGTTTAGTTACTAGCTTCTAAGCAACTGGATAGATTAAGTGCAGGTACTGTACAGTATCAATGCAAAACAAAACTTTGGTGTATTTACTGTGCTATACCTGCACCAACTTTTCAATAACTAAACCATAATGATAGGCTACAGAATTTGGATGTGTATATTTATATATGAAATAATATGTCATCCTGATTCTTGTACCAAAATTAAAACCCCAAGTCTGTTTTTTTACCAGAATATCTTAGTACGTTCAATCAGAAAAAATTATCAATCAAGATTTTTTTTCTTTGTCCGAGTTCATTCACGGCCAAAAATAAGATTTTGAAGGGCATCCATTTTCAAGTCAAATTGAAAGGGCACACAAATCAAAGCATATGTTAAAGAATGGCACGCGTTTTAAAGCATCAAGGCGATCAGTACAAAAATCAAAGCATATGTTAAAGAATGGCACACGTTTTAAAGCATCAAGGCAATCAGTACAAACACCTTGCCTTATTTCAATTTTATGTGTGCTATGCATAGTAAAGTTTGGTACAAGATTACTCAGAATGACAATTCAGCTGGTTTCAACATCGTGTTGCTTTGTCCTGTGAATTTAGCAGTCGTTGTATTCAGAAGTTTGCACATTAGCTGAGCTCATTTTCAAAATGCTTCTGATTGTTATAATATAAAGATCAATTTATTTTATAAAATGTTTCTATAACAAAGCAACAAGACAGTGATTTATCACATTTATGTGCTTGTTACATACTTTTCCTACCACCAAACTCCACCAAACTGACAAATGTTGTCATCATTGAAATATTATTGCGCCAAACAAACAAAGTACATTGAAACCAGCATATAGCTTGAATGTTATGTTGGTTTAAAGCTGCTTCTACTGTGGGGGATTTAAAGGGGGCACGTGCCCCCTCTTATTTTGGTAGCCTGTCAAGAAACCGTAACTTTTTAATGACTTTATTCCTTAAAAATTAATAATTGTGTCAAGAACGGCAGCAAATGGACGATTTTTAAGTATATTCGAACAGTTCTGCACCCTTCAACACCTTATTCATTAAACAAACACCTGAATTTGAGTGGGCGCCTAGGCGCTGTCAAAATCACACCCCCTCTTTTGAAAATTCCTGGATCCGCACCTGTTCTATAACCAACATAACTTAAAAGCAGTGTAATGAATCATAAAAATAATCTGCATGCATTATATACTATATACTACCACCAAACAATAATTAGATGTACACAGCAAAACTTTCTCTCATAGCCAATTCACTGCAATGTCACTATACAATTACTGCTAAAGACACTTTAAGGTGTTTGGTCCACGCGCCGTCTACGCGTACCAGTGCGCGCTAATGTCCGAGTTTGTAAGTGCCGCAATACGCATGCACATTTACTCTGAGTAGTGTTTTGAAGCTAAAAATTGCCATATTTTAATATTTTTCTCGAAATTTTTTAATTTTTTTATTAGAAAGAACATACTTGTGCGTAACTTTTGTGAAAAAATTAACAAAAATGCTCGGGCAGATTTTTTGAATCAACACTAAATAATTTCACTTTTGCCACATTTCCCATAGACCCCTGTACTAATTT
>JXSR01S019534.1:0-10595 GCA_000969725.1 Ophiothrix spiculata | reverse complement strand
TTTAAAATAATGAATTATTTTAGGATTTTCACTTTTGCAACGCGGGTCCAAAATCGTAACGCAGGCGGCGGACGGGAAACTCAACATTGACTTATAAGGGCCTAAAACCTGTGAAAATAAAGGATGCAATATTATTTGTAACTATATAAACTGTAATTAAATGTAACATTTTAAGCATCGAATGATGCAAAAAAGTAAAATTCTATGTTCGCATCAATCGCTGAGCCTGAGTAATTGTGTACTTAAGAAATCTTTGATAAAGTACATTAATAATTGTTATCTCTTGTCTATGAACTTTAAACATACTGCACTTCCTTATTTACATGTAGGTCACTGTGTAGCTTAGCACAGAAAGGTTGTCAGATATCTATGAGCTTATTATGAGTTTGGACACTATATCAATGGTTTTATCCCAGGCCTTTGGCATACTTTATGGAGTACGGTACTGAATCTTCCGCTTTGATAAATATGATCTAACATGTGTGTCATTCTTATAGTCACGCATAAGACCATACACATTACTCCAGATGCATGGCCTGCATTTGCACAAGGGGCTTTGAGCGCATATATCTTTTTATTACTAAAAGAACTATATTGTGGCCAAAACATACATGAAATATCAAAAAATACAAAGAGCCAAATGTTTTCGTCTTTATTTCATGATCCATATAAGTCAATAAAAAAATTGGTAGAGCTTGTGTGGTCAAGTGGAACACCGCAGGACTCAGAATCAGTTGGTCGCGAGTTTGATGTCCTTGGGCAAGGCATTTAATCTCAGTTGCTTCATCCACCCGAGCATATTAGGGTGCTGTTATGGGGAACATTACAATCTAAGTGCAGATAAGGTGTGCGCATCTATAGTGCAGATAGGGTGTGCGCATCGGCCATATCCATGCAGCCACCCTAGTTGAAGCGAAATGAATGTGACGGTTTCCTGATGGCAGCGTAATAATAATTGGCTACAGCGCTTTACATACATAGTAAGAGGCGCTATAAAAATCCCATTTTTAATATTATTAAAAAACATACTTGCTTTTGAACTTGAATTTTTCCAGAGAACTACAAGTAAGTGACCCCCTGTTTTTATCAGAAATGTAATCAGCACATAAAAGAAAACAAAAACACCAAATAAGGAAATTCAATAGAAGAATTCTATCACGTGCTAAAATAACCTCACTGACATTACGCCTACGCAGAATGTTGGCCTAGATAAAATCAAGTATTGCCAGAAAAACTAGCAACTTGTGTATGAGCTACAAGTACAATAAACAAAGATCCACAGAAGTTCTTTTGGTAGTACATTTAGACTTGCTCCAAGTCTCAGTTGTTCTTTATTCTCAAGCTTGAACAGTTTTCTCTGAAAGGTAAATTCCCACTCTCCATGCTTTAACAGTAGGCCTAACTTACACCAAGGCAAGCCAGTAGTCAGGGGTAGTTAAACCGTATTGGCAACCTGGGCATAACCCCTCGCAAATTTGACAATGTCAAAGAAGGTATTCCTCAAAAGGTACAAGAAAATCCACAAAAATAACTACCATCACCCAATCCCACTTCAACTCATATTTTTCAAGGCAATGAAATCATAAAAGTCAGCAAATTGGAAATTAATGTTCCCTCCAATATGTTTACTGTTTGAAAATCTTGCACTTCTAAAACAAAACTGTTTTCCTGATTGTGGATCTAGATACCAAACCCCTAATATTTCTGAAGAAGAATGAAAAACATCATAGCAAAATTCCAATGAAAATTGAAAAACAAAATGTTCAATAAAAATTCTTTCAGAATGCAAATATTTTTACATGATAACAATCCAGAAACAGTGACTGAGGCAAATTCCACAAATCTGTGCACAAACACAGCCAAGTTCGGTCAAGTTTATTAATTAGAACCACTGCAGTTTTACCTTGGCCTGAGATAGCCCAACTCTTGCCCAAAGGCATTGAATCTATATCATGTTTATCACAGATTCCAACACAGCGTCCCTAGCAAACCAACATCAGAGGGAGGTATGCCATCAGGCTGTGCCATGAACATTCAACATTGGGAGTAGGAATTATTAAAATAATGCTTATACACAGATCATGTAGATTTTGACAGGAATATGGAAGTAGGTCCACAGCCTGACGCCTTGGAGCAAGGCTATACTAGTACATTGTATGTAGGCTAGTGGGCGTACAAATGTAGATTGTTCAACATTGTTTCCAGTGTGTGCAATATACTATTCCTGGTACAATGACTGCCACGTCATCAGAAATACAGTATAAATACTGTGACCATGTTACACAAATTCATACATGCCTTCTTTTACTACTATTGAAAATGCTTCTAGTTCTTTAAGACAAGGGCTTCGGACATTTGACAATCAGGTGAGATCACCAATTCCATACCCTAATACTCTTGATCTTGCAGTAACTCATAATGAAATTTCATTATCTTTGTCGAGAAATAGATTCAGATTAAGACTCGGTTTTAATTGGAGAAGATTTCATTTAAGTATTTGTTTTTGTTTGAGAAATACATTGGTCTTTAAATCAATTTTTTATCTGAACAGATTCAATTTCAATATTTGGTTTCGTTTTATTCATTGAATTAATTGAAAACTTGTAAAATGTAAAAATGTTAAAAAGTAAACAAAAGTAAAAAAAAAACAAAACATGTACATATAATTTATACTCAGAAAAAAAGACACATGAATTAATTGAAAACTTGTAAAATGTTAAAATGTTAAAAAGTTTAAAAAAACCAAAAACATGTACATATAATTTATACTCAGAAAAAAAGACACTATGGAAAAAAGTCCAACAAATTGGATCAAATTTTGGCAAAATCTCATGACATATTATTTTGTTGAGTACAACTTTTTTTTTTTAAATTCATCTCTAAGTAAAATGGATTTCAAACAAACCTGATGAATCTTTTCTCTGCAAAATAAGAATTCTTTGCATCAAAAAGAGTATTAGGGTTTCGCATTGCCGATGACGGGTAAGTGCTTTATATCAGTAAAGCCAACCTAAGACAGGCGTGACGATTAATGGAAGCCCTTATTGTCGGATGTACGAAGCCCGCCCGTGAGCCGAATTGTGCCAGGGACCTTCTCGCGGTGGCTCATGTCAGTAGCTTTTGGTAAAAAGCGAAGCTAACACCTGGCCTGTCAATAATTGACAACATTGCTACATGTGTACCTTGGACACTCCTGGCAATTTAACCAGAAAAATGTATATTCGCATGCTTGTACATGATTCTGGATGGGTGGGTCTCAGCTTGGGTATGAGTGACTCGAACTTCCGAACCGATACCCATCATAAGGGCGGTTTTCCTGAAAAATGGAAATTTGTAGCCCCAAATCGTGTTTAAGGATTTTTGGCAAAGTATAGACCAAATTTCACAATTTGGACTATTTTTGCCACATGTGATTTTGCTCTATTTTATTTTGCACAATTTTCATTCAAAATGCAACTCATATATTTAAGGGCAAAAACACACCCCATGTTTAGGGCTTTTTCATATAAAAAAAATATTCTAGACCAGTACATACCCACATACCTTTCCTATGTAAATTACCCGTCAAGAGGGGAGCGTGGCAGAGCGCTTAGAGCATGGGTCTTGTAATACAGAGATTGTGGGTTCGAGCAGTCGGGCCGGGCGGTTTTCGTCTCCTTGTTTCCTTGGGCAAGAAACTTTACTCTACTTGCTCCGTGGTTGGACAGTCACGTAAAGCAGTGGGTCCCCTGTACGAATAGACTCCTCCTTCCTGGGGTATGCATGTTATGCAAGTACTTGTATCATTGATTTATTGATTGATTGATTGGGCATAGTCTGTGCTACAAACCATTTTTACAAAGTATCCCAACCTATGGTTGGTAACGTAAATGATGCAAAAGTTGCGACACATGGGTATGGCTATTTTATGCTTTGAAATCAACTCCTTTGGCATAATAATCTTGCTATGTTTTGAAGCTCTTGATAAGTACTACCATTTACAAAAATAATTTGCAAATGTTATTTCAGATATAGCATAGCAAAGTATGTATAATTTGTTTGTTTTGAAACATGGGTTTTTGGGTGCCTGGTGAGTTTTGGGATAAAAAAAAGGGAAAAAATATACTTTAGGTCCCCCTTAGGTCCCATCAAATACTTCAACCATCGCCCAACCCTACCTTACTAACAATGACCTGATCCTTGCTCCTCAACCATGACCCACCTTAACCATAAACCTACCCTTAACTCCCGGGGGCACTCGAACAAAAAAGCTGTACGCATGCTCGTCAGAAAAAACGTCAAAAAAGGGTCAGATTTTGACCCATTGGTGTCTTTGACGTCTTTAGAAAAAGGGGTGCCTTTTCAGGGTAACTTTTGACATTTAGGGTCGCTTTTTTAAGATACCTTCGACTTAAGTGTCACTTTTTTGCCAGCTATTCTAATATTCCAAGAAAAACTACAGAGAAAGCCTCCAATGTATTATATTCATGTTTTCTTATGGCAGAAAATAGAGCATTACGCCGTTGAGGGTCCATTTCAGCATGTTACGTCATTAATGGGTCAAATGTCCATTACGTCATTTAGGGTCAATTTAAGTGTATTACGACATTAAGGGATATAATTTTAAATATTTAACGACATTAAGGGTTGGAATTTGCTGTACATGATTTTGACATTTAGTGTCCGATTTTGAGGTGCTCTGACGAGCATGCGTACCACATTTTTCTTCGAGTGGCCTTAACCAAAGCCGAACCCTAAAATTTGGGGGAGGATCGTTAAAGTATACTTGGTCCAAAAAGGAACTTGGGTCATATCCACCTTCCTCTTGACTAATTTTCTCACGATGTTATAAAAGAAAATAGTTTGGACTGAACATAAATGAAAATATTTAGATGAGAAGTTGCCAACCCATAACACTATTCATTGTCATAGTGCAACATCAAAATCTATACATGTTCAGTCAATTGGTTCATGTTTATCATGAGTCATTCTGATCTCGAGTTGAACCATGTGCAATCAAAATAATACTTTCAGGTACCCTCCAAAAAGTGAATATCATGAGAAAATAAGTATTGCCAGTTTAGAGGCAAATTGTCAAGAAAGGACAAGCCTAAAGCTAAGAAAAAAATTGTA
Source organism: Ophiothrix spiculata (assembly GCA_000969725.1). NCBI lineage: Eukaryota > Metazoa > Echinodermata > Ophiuroidea > Amphilepidida > Ophiotrichidae > Ophiothrix > Ophiothrix spiculata. Next base: position 5,483 of record JXSR01S019534.1, on the reverse strand, counting down.
TGTTTGCCCTTTCGCGACCGACAGAAAAATCACAAAAATCTTAGTCACTTTTTTTTTCATTCATAACATTAAAAAAATTGTGTCTTTTTGCAGAAAAAAATATATTACAAGGAAATTGTACTTATCTGATACAATTTCTAGTTATTAGAAACCCAAACGCATCAATTTTACCTGCAAAAAATGTTTAAAAAAACATTGCATATCGTGGATCGATCGTACAAATGCAGAAAAGATCTGGGTTGTGGCCACACACTAAACTAAGGCTTTAAAGTATTGGTTTCAATGGGGAAGTTATTTGGCTCCTTGGCTAATTGGCGACGACCTGTACTGAGTGAGCAGGCAGCCTGTTTCCAAGATGGCAACCTTTCCTGTTTGTATGAGACAGAAAATTGTGAAGAGTTTGGTAGCATCCATTGATTTAAGTGGCACGTTTTTGACATTGTTTAATATTCCTAATAACAAGGCATCAAAATGTGTATCGGTGCATGTCCCGTTGTGCCAAACGGCCCGTGGCAGGATGTAAACAAAACTGAAAGTCTTGACATGTTGTGTATGTTGACATTGCGGCACATCTTGTACAAAGTGAAAGCCACCGTCGGCACAGAATGAAAAAAAAAAAAAAGAAAAGATCGACCTACAGACCCTACTGATTTTTTTCATGAAAGGGCAAACAGACAATTTATTTTCTTGGCCTAATGCCATGTATTTGACTACATTGGGCTCATTTACGTGTCAATTGTTCAACACTGGCAACATTTTGTTTTCGGTACTATCACACCTGGTACAGACTGATAAGTCATCAGAAAAAAGTGTAAATCAACAATAACAACTTTTTGAATTAAAGGTATCAGCCATGATTCCACATGGATTTATGAAAACTCAAAAACTTCTTTTCAAGAAAACACATGATGGAATCAAAATAGACAAGAAAAAAAATGTTATTTTTCTTGCAAAGACAATTTTCTACCAAAGTCCTTACTTAATTATCTACTAACAGGTTGTTTTTTTTGCTATTTTTCTTAATTCCAAACATATATGCTTGTTGATTTTAAACCAAACCATTATTCTTTAGGAATGTCAAAAAATAACACAATGGGTTTTGGACCATTAAAAGGAACGACTTACAGAAATTAATAGCTTCTGAGAAGGTTCTTAATACCACCTGGAAGGATACGTATAACAATGAAGACATCCTTTTCATATCAAATTTACAGCTGCAGATTTAGGAGCAATTCATGATCCACTTTTCATCCTCAAGGTCACCTCTATCAAAACAAGAGTTTTTTACAAGAATTTAAAGAATGCTTGACTGGTTGTTTGTTACAAACCCCAAACCATTCTTTTAAATGTGCTTGCATTTTTGAGAAAAGTGAGAAATGTGTCGGGCAAGTGTTGAGTTTGAGAATTAAATAAATAAATACTGGGAATTATAGTGCGCTATGCCTCCCAGATTTGTAATTCCACTCGGCCTCTGCACACTTTACAGGTGTTCGCTGACCACTGTGGCCCAAGTAAGCTCCACTCCACACCAAGCATCACTTCAGGTTCTGCGACAACCTCTAGGGGCGCTGAACCTTGATCAGCCCACATACGCACCATCGCTGCCCGGATCAGCTCCCCGAGTTTCGTACGGGGTTTCCACGAGACAATTATCAGTTAGTTCCTTGTCCAAGGGAATGAACAGTGTATTTCTAGAAACATTACCCATTTATTATTTATGTTGCAAGGACAGAGATTTTGAGGTATTTTAATACTTTGCCTTATGGTTTTTCCCTTTACCAAGGCACATGCAAAGTCCCCGACTGTTAATCACCGGGCTCTGAGAGTCATGGGTTCAAATCCGATGGACGGCGTCTGTAGTGTCCTTGATCACGATGAGCTCCTGTTCTCCCAGGTGTCAAATGGGTACCAGCTTTCTTCAAGAGAAAGGAAGACTGGGAAGACTCGCGGGGAAGGAGATGTGGTGATACCCTCACCGCAAATATAACAAATTGTTGAGTTTGGCCCGATCGATTTGAGTGATGGACACTCCAACCTGTGAAATACATGCTGTCCCATAATTTTTTCGAGCCATCAATATTTTGGTACCGTACTTTAGGGATAAATGAAAGGTCAAGCTTAATGGTAGTTACTCTTCCCCATTGCCGATTTTTGCGTTTATTTTACATAGGGCGGGGAAAGCAGAAACACTCAATGGGAAACATAAATTTGATGGTTCATCGCTTCACTCCTAATCAGCTCCTGTAAATCTTCCCCATTGCCGATTTTTGCATGTATTTTATATAGGGCGAAGAAGCCTGAGTGGAAACACTCAATGGGAAAACATAAATTATAAGATAGGCCCATCTATTATTTTTTTTATTTCGAGATATATGACTGCAAGTTGCCAAAATATTATTATCTTGTTTTGACCAGGGTTTGATTTAATTATTTTACAACTTTTGTTTTAAAATTTTACATATGTGAAAGTGTATATATTTGTTATAAATTCATCATCGTGATTGAAATGTAAATAAAATAATTAAATATTTTGCAATTTTTTTGGCGGTAACAGGAAACTCATCTGGAATTAATTTTGAACCGCCTAAACACATGCAAAAAATGGCGATGGGATCGACTTACAGGAATATCTAGCGACCGAAAAAGGCGAAATATTTAAATAATCACGAAAATCAACTTGAACCATAAGAAGCTAATTAACATTAACAAAAATTTTGCTATAAATTACTGTAATTTTATTTTTGAAAATAATTTTCAGTAAACTAGGGGGTATGCACCTATTAGTGGAGAAGAGTTTAAGCTGAATTCATTCTCAAAACGCAATGCGTTGCGTTTCCGATAATTTTCACTGCAAACGGCACCGCAAATGAATTCACACTCAAAACGCAAACGGACTGCGGCAGCCGATGACGTAAAAACGTAATGGAAAATTCAGCTTTTCTCAACTTGATTTGCGTTGCCGCAAGTGGTGTTGCGTTTTGATAGCGATTGATCGGATTTCCTCAAATCTTTTACTGCACATAGCATGTTCGATGCGTCGTGCGTTTGCGTCGAGTCTGAATTCAGCTTTAGGTGGTTTCAAAGTACAGTAAGGTCAAGGAACATTTTCGAGATGCGCCAAGGTCGAGTTTGCGGACTTAAAATTTTTGTACGACCACACGACAGGCATGATCATGAGCATGATGAGAGGCAACTCTAAAACCAGCTTAAATTTCAACTTCATTGTAGAAAATACTACATGTAAAACTTGTACTGACTACTGTTCAGTGTTAACAATAACAATTTGTCAGAGGATAAGCCTCGGAGAGTCAGACTCAGTCAGAGCTAGTTAAAGGTTCTTCAACGGTATGTGTGTCTTTTTTATTTTGGTCGCTCACCTCACACACACTGTTGAAGCATTGAAGCACGATTTACAAGGAGCCACGTAAATAGATAGCGAGCGAAGCAAAAATGATTCGCTCCCAAAATCTCTTTTACCAGTCTTCATTTGCTACGGTCAACCAAGTGAATTTACGCGAATGTCCCGTCTGTTACAATCATAAATGTTGTATATAACGAGACTAATTTGTTACGTCGTTGGATGGAAATGAAATTGACAAGCAAATTTAGTCCCGCTGATTAACACGGGGAGAGAAAAGATCCTCATTTTCCAAAAAATGCAGAAAGTTTTAGCGGAATTTAAATTATTGATGTGAAGATTAAGGAAACAAAGATTAGGTGAGTCTGACCAATTTGTGAGTGAGTATCAATATTTTAAAGGGAACATTTTGGCGCTCCTCAGTTTTGTATAGCTCAATGTGCAAACTCGTTAAATGATAAAAGCACTTCCCGATAAAAGATCATTTCTTCTACCCGGTCTTACTAAGTTTGCCTGCAAACTAGTCAGAGCATAGATCCTTTGAGGATTAATGGTCAGAGACAGAGCGTTTCATTTTTAGTTCGATCTTACAACGCAAACCCCGGCCTAAAAACATGACAATCCAGTCAAATAAACCATTCAAACAAATCATACATAGCCCATCTATCAGAGAATATGTCCCAAATTCAGAATCAACGACAAATAGTTTCTTATTCCTACCTTTTCTGCAAAAATTTCTATCGCTATGTAATTCTAGTGTCCTCCGCCATTGCAGCTCCGATGATGAGATGAAGAGAAGAGGATGTTGACATCAAGACGGATTGTTCCATATGCTCAAATAGGGGTGTGAAAAATTTGGGTTATTTAAATGGATTTTACTTTGACTTTGCATTCAAAATTAACGTGATTTGTAATCAATTTACCGACTTTTTGGTACCAATGAATAAATAATTTTGATATACATCAAAATATAAACCTGAAGATTGAGCTATTTCAAATGTGAATTATTGAAAATATTTAACTGCGCCCCTTACAATTAATGAACTCAACTGGAATGAACGGAAGTGATTTGACAAGTAATGATAAATTATGTTCATCTTCTGAAGATAGCTCGGCACAAATTGATTTTGACATAACTTGCATCCCAGGCATTTCAAGCGATGTTCATCGTGTTTGGTTGTCAGTAAATAAATAAATAAATAAGTTAATTAATTAATTAACAAATAATAAATGAAATAGTCATTATGTAAGTAAAGAGTGAATAAATACTAAGATTAAAGAAATAAAATAAAATAAAATGAAAATAAATAAATAATCAATCAATCATCATGATCATAATAAATAAGTTAAAAAAACTTTTGCATTTCAAGTTGTGCTCAATCATTTCAGACTGATTTTAGCGCTCCTCATGATTAAAGGCATAGGCCTATGCCATGATACTTGAGCACAAAATGTTCAAATAGAAAGCTTCCCATGATTAAAGGCATAAGCCACAATCCACTTGGGTATGAAAAATGGTGGATCTGAATCAAGAAAGACCTTGATATAATCAGAATAAACAAATAGTAGCCTATTACTTGCTCTAAAAAGACAATTTTCAACCAAATTCATTTCTTGGGGTTCTCTGAGATCTGAGATTTCCATTTTCAAATAGGCCTACACGTTTGACCACCATTATTTAGTAAAGTTGAAAATGATCTTTTTACTAAAATCATGTTAGTAACAAAAGAAGTTTAAAGTATAAGAATTTGGTAATTTATTTCTAGAAACAATATCACAGAATTTTTCATTCTCTGGGGAATGAAAAATTCAAAGCACAGAATTGTCTGTTTTACTATAAATGTTCAAATTCAACAACCAGAGATGCCAGTATGTACCACTGAAAAAACCTGCGCAAAAATATATCATGAAACATGTGTAAATTTGGTGTAACCCCCCCCCCCTCCCCCTGAAATCCCTTAAAATGGGAAAACTGGCATCTCTGAACAAGAATGGTGAAAAATGGTTATTTCACACTTTGCTCACCTTTGCAGGCGGTGGCGGACACGATTTATAGAAGATACTAGATTTAGGATGAGGGATTTCCAAAACACAAATATAGGGAACGATTTACGTGTATTTGAAT
>JXSR01S019529.1:3230-18036 GCA_000969725.1 Ophiothrix spiculata | reverse complement strand
GTAAAGTGTGCAGAGGCTGAGTGGTATTACAAATCTGGGAGGCATAGAGCACTATAAATCCCCAGTATTTATTTATTTTTTTATTTGTAATACACGTGGGTGTGGGGGGAGGGAGGGGGGTATTGTACCCCAAAATTGTCAAATTAGGCTACTTTTCCAAATTTATGGGGGGGGGGGAGAGCTGTAGTTAGGAACTCACTTTAACCATTTTGATACGGAATGAACCAAAAAATGTTCTCTTTTTTTCTATTCAATTTGTAACATTACTATTGTTAAATCGTGTCACATTTCCTAACTTGAATCATGATTAGACTTCAAGCAAACTCTTGAATTATATGATGGAATGTCACACATTTAAGGGTGTGGTTACTTTAGGTCTACTTTGTGATTTGATTTGATAAAAAGTTCTGAATGACAGTTTTGACCTTTTTTGGGTTAAATGTATGAATGTGATCATTTTGATTAATGTGAACGAGAGTTCTGTAATTAAAATAAATAATGTAAAAGAGCATACACAGTATATAAACTATTTTGTCAGGAACTTAAATTTAAAAAAATTGGTTCATTAAATGAAGCTGATTTTGCAAATTCAAACACCCACAAACCTTGCTATGCTACTGTATGAAGAGAAACAAAAAATATGTCAAAAAATGCACAACATTGAGTCATTAATAAATCATTTGTTACAAACAAATTTCAACTAAATATTTATTAAAAGTAATTTCAGTATATCATTTATCATCCAAATAAAAGGGCGTATACCAAAATCAAATATATCGGGTGATTCAACAGATAATGCTCTATGAATTCAATATTCCATAAAACCTTCCCATGCTTCATTTTTGCATTTCACTCTTGTAAATTTGCTGGTATATTCTCATTTTCCATTAAAATAACAATAACGATATTTTCATTACATATACTGTCTTGAAATTTCCCTAAAATCCACCATTTTTTTAACAAAAACACCTGCAAAAGTGGAAAGTGCATTTCAAATGGGACAAAAATAATGTTACTGGTAGGAGCTTTTATATGGTCAAGGATACTATTCTGAGTCCACTCATCCAAAGCAAATACTGGTCTTCCGACCTGGCCTTGGAATTAATAAATACCCTCACTTTCAAGAGTTTGAAAAATCGTCATACTCAATGACCGAAAACCTTCAAAACGCATTTTCACCATGTTTACTAAACGGAACTTGACGAAATATTTCAGGATGACCAATAGCTGACTCGGATGAGTGGACATGGTCCAACAGGAAATTTGTTTTCTTGTAAATCTGATTACCAAAGTCTCCTACACTTAGTCAGTTCAAATGTTCTGTCCGTGCATAACAATGCATTTTGTAATCCGTAGTAAAATATTTTGTTAACCAAATACTTATTCTATTCACTGGAGTCAATAAGTATAGATAATCCCCACTAGAGAAATTGCAATCCTTGACAGTCCTTTTGTGTTTACGAGATAAAAAGCACAACTAAAAATCTCTAGGCGTTATGCTTTTCGTCGAAGACAATAGCCTATCCTATACTTTGATTGAAAGGCCTCTTTTGTGCGGTGAAATTAATTCGATACTTCTATTGTCATTTACGATTTAGTTAACAAAATCCTTTGTCCTTTAATGAGATAACGGACAGAACATTTGAACTAGCTAACTGTCATGATTTGAAAATGTTTACAGGAATGGACCAGTGATTTCTTTCCATTTTTTGGGTCCATAGGTTCTTCTTGGATTATTCTTGGCTTTCAAACATACTTGTTGTCCTTTTCAAGTACAGGAGAAATTAAGAAATTAAATCTTTAGAAACAATAAAAATCTTTAAAAAAAAAAATTAAATGCTCTAATGTGCCCACTTTTTGGAGTCTGGACTAAAACCCACATGATCTTGACATCAGTGTCCCTGCTAAGGCCGTATGGCGCGCCATTGGCGCCTGCTGGAAAAATGGCGCAACAGGTTTGTGCTAATGTGTTAAAATGATGATTTATTCAGTTAATTTTTTGGCCTAAGTTAGTGATTTTGGCGCAAACATCTCTTTAGAGGCATGAGAATGAAATTCCATGAAAAAACAGGAACATTTTGAAGAAAAAAACCCAGGAAAACAGGCTAAAAATACATGAAAACACAGAAATTTGGCCAAAAAAACAGGAATTCCTGTTTAAACAGGAAGATTCTCAAACCTGTTTTTAACTTTGTCAAAATTGGTCAAATTAGCACCAGCTCAAAAACCTTAGAGGGAACACTGCTTGACACATATATCTCTAGTCATTCTTGGTTATACACCACTGACCAATTTGGGGCTTTACCCTTTGTAGAACTCCTACCAAGTTCATGACTGACAAACACCCAAGTTCACGGCTGACGTCACCGCCAGTCCTCCCAAAACCAGGTCGCTCTCGACCTCGTCTCACCACCTGCAAAACACAAATGGCTATAGAGATCCACCCATGCACTCATCCAGAAGACTAGCCTTGTAGTTAATATTGGCAAATTTAATTAGCTATATACAAAATAGTTTTGTTGTCATTTGTTATATTAAGTCAAATGAGGGGATTTGCTTAATAGTGATGTTCACACAGTTGGTAGTAGCTCTGGTATAGTTCGATTGCCTCAACTTTTTTTCAATTTTTTGAGATTTTGGTACCAAAAGGTTGCTCATATTTTTCTCATAACCCATGTGAAATTTCATGGTTGAGTTACGTTCCATTTTGGAAATGTATATGAAAATGTGTCTAATTATGGTATTTACACATTAAGGTATAGGCAGTCTGAAATACAAAATCACTCATAAAATCAAGACAGTTTGAAACTTGGACCTTGTTAGTGGTCATCTTTCATATGACATTGAAAACTCAATTTTGAAAAATCGATCCAAGCTCCTTTAAGTTTGATTAGACAGAGGAGAGCGTGGCCGAGCAGTTAGAGCATGGGTTTTGTAATACAGAGGTTGTGGGTTCGAGTCCCTGGCGCAATGGTTTTCGTCTCCTTGTTTCCTTGGGCAGGAAACTTTACTAGCTCCGTGGTTTGGAAGTCACGTTAAGCCGTTGGTCCCATACGAATAGACTCCTTCATGGAGTATGCATGTCATGCAAATACAGTGTATAATTGATTAATTAATTGATTATGAATTGGAAGTACCACACAGGCACCCTACCACCACTACAAAATATACAATAGCATATTAATATAAGTTCAATGGGGAGTAAATGCAAGCCCGTAGCCGGTGGGGACGTCACACCTCCCCCCCCCCCCTGTACAAATGTACAAAAACGGTCCACAAAAATTCCCAAATTGTCCACCAAAAGAATTAACACCCAAAGCACCAAAGTATGTAAATGTATGTCATTTTTTTAATAAAATACTACACAGAATGCTTGGAAAACTGCTATAAAAAAAAACATTTTTTTTTTGCTTGTCACTTTGTCAAAACCACAAAAATTAGTTCAGGGTCAACCAAACGATAAGGTTTCCTCCAAAAGGTCCACTTTTTGAAAATCCGCACCCCCTTAAAAAATTCCTGGCTATGGGCCTGAGAAAATGGAAATTGGCATGGCACCACGACCATTTAAGCAGGTCGGTTTTGACTTAACCTACATCTAAGTTTAACATTACGTGTGAACCTACCTGTGGTCAAATTATTGTTCTTTTCAAAGGGTGATTATCATTTGTATTTATCAAGTGTGTAATTAGACAGTAGTTGACTCAAAAGTTCATCCATTTGGAATTCGCAATCATGAGTAACGAGGAACAATTTTGATATTTTGATCAAATTTCGTTAAAAAGTTCATTCATTTCTGTGTTGCAATCAAGTGTAACGATGAACAGTTTGGTTCAAATTTCTTTCAATAGGACAAAGGAATTTTTTTATCTTTCTACATTTTTTATTATTTTTAAAGAATCATGCAAATCATATAAATCAACAATAAATCAAGAGAATCAAACAGTTCCTTTGCTTTGTGACATTCAAGTCTTTAAAAAACTTTTAGCTTGTTAACTAAATGACTTAATTAAGTCACTCAGTTTAGTATTGATATGGTATCATGAAAATTGCAACTTTCATTACTATTTTAGGAATACATCTACAGCAGTATAGTGACATATTTGAAATAGTACTAAAATTTGGATCCATATTAATTCATGCTGGTACTTTAAACAACTAAGAGGCGCCGCGGCACCAGCATCTCATTTCTGGGCGAAACGGGGAAGACATTTTTCAGACAAATTTGTTTATTTTGGCTAAAAACACCTATTTTTGGCTAAAATGATGATACTTAATAGTGAAATATGCGCAAAGCACTCACAAATTTGTATATTTTATGTAAAAATGATAAATAAGAAGGAGTAAATTTTTTTCAACAACTTTGAACCCGGAATTGTATCTACAACCACAAAAAAGTACATTGGAAACTGACCATACCAATCAAAACTGCTATATAGAACAATCATTATAGCAAACATAGGCTTATTTGGGCTGCTTTTAATTACATATTTTGTTATAACAAAAATTTGCTCTAAATGTCCACTTTATAGTCTTATTATTTATTATTTATTGTGAAAACCAGTGATTCTTAAGATTAAATACCAACAGGCTACGCTTTGTGTAACCAATTCTAAGACAATAAATATTAAAGCAAAACTGTTTCTGAAGGCAGGCCTTTCGCAATCACATTTGCAAAAAAAGCGTTTAGCGTTATCATTTTTTTCTTGCCAATATTTCAGATTTGAGGTCAATTTTAAGAGATAAAATAATCAATCCTATTTGAAATGTTTACCCACCTGTAAACTATGTTATATTTTCTCGTTGTTATGAAGATATCAAAATGGACATCTAAAATCCAGCATTTTGATTCAAGAACTTGAAAGGCATAATGGGCCACAAATTTAGAAAGTCTTCAAATTTTGCCCAAACACATCCACATTTGTTACAATATGTCAGTTTCAAAATTTCTTCTTTCAAAAACATATCTCATATCTAAGAAAAGATCATTGCATTGAAGTTAACCTCCCACAAAACACCCCAGAAGAATTGTCGAGATTAAAGTATATCTTTCGCAGCTTCAAATAGTCTCTTTTCTACTTCAATAGTTTCCAATTGAAATCAAAACACCCGTCGTTTATTTATATTTTCTTTGTATTTTGATGAATATGACAAGTTCATAGTGGACCGAAAAATATCTCCTACCAGCGTTTTTATTCCCATGGTGATGTGTTGCTATGACGATTCAATTTCTTTGCGGCTTAGCGATGGTGGTCGTTTCTGGCTGCTTTGAGGGAACAGCCTTGGTGCTTAATCTCGGGTACAGATGTAGCAATTGTAGTTTAATACCAGCATGGATTACTTTTCTTCTATATCACTGCAAGGCAAAACTCGCTATACGGCGAGCTTGAAAATTCTCCATTTCAAAAATATCATCTTCTATAGTATATCCCGAAAATAATGAAATGGAGAATATACCGGGTATTGTATACAGTATATCCCAAAATAATTATCCAGATGGATCCTATATATACACTTTGTCTATAGTATATTCCCAAAATAATGGACTAAAAAGGACTTTGTAAAAATATGTCTATAATTTTTCCGAAAAATAATGGTCCAGAAGGATTTTGTAATAATATATTGTTTATAGTTTATTCCAAAAATATTGATCCAGAAGGATTCTGTAAAAAATATATTGTCTATATCCCAAAATTAAAGTTCCTGAAGGATCCTATTATAGTATATCCCCCAAATAATTGTACTGGGAGATCCTGTCAAAATCCACTTCCTACAATATATCCCAAAATGGTTCAAAGGGATTCTGTAAAATAAACTTCTAGAATATATCCAAAAACAACAATTCAAATGGATTGGGGTTGAAAACATTCCTTTCTGTGCAATATACCAAAAATACAGCTCAAAATACTGAAACAAATAACAAGAAAATCTGTCTAAAGTACACCCCATATAAGCCATATAAGTGGTCTAAAGGCACCGGCGTGTCCAGGAAATTTTCGTGCGGGGAGCTAAGAGGGGCTTTCAGTATTTTGCGTCAAAAATCGGCTGATTTTGCATGATTTTTAACAAAGTGCGGGGGGCTTCAGCACCCAAAGCCCCCCTCCTGGACACGCTAATGTTCCTGGACACGCTAATGAAAGGGGGCTGCAGATCAATCATTCTTTGACCTGTACTGGACCAAAAAATGATAACAGTTTGTCATTACAACATCATCAAGCTTTTATAGTCAGCATCTACAAATAGGGTTCAAAATGGATTCTATGAAATGAATTGCATTCTGAAATGTCTATCCCACAAGTTATTGCTTTAGGACCAGGTGCCAAAATTCTCTTCTGCACCCAACCAACAAGTAATGATTTAAACATAACCTATAAGAAATTTCTTACAATATTTTCCCCAAAGTGAAATTATATAAACATGATAAAGGATTTTATACTTAAAAAAATATCACTAGTTGTCAAACGCAAATTAACCCTGTTAAAATGGCATTTCTGAAACTGAATATACATCTTACATGGACAATCTGTGGTGGTATGAAATAATGATGAAGCTAAAGCTATGACAGACTTGCTAATCTCCGGTATTGGGATGCAGGTTTTATCTAAAAGTTCAGACTCACTAATTACACTAAATGGGATGCGAGCTTTGTCTAAAAAGTTCAAATGTCAACAATGCTAACATCAGTTGGCATACATCTTTCATTCTGATGAGAATTAAAAGTTTACAATATGTGACCCAAGAGAAGAGATCAACGTCGGCCCAATAGCCTTTTCGGGATTTCCAATCTCTTATACAGAAACTCAAATATCGCTAATTTGTTCCATTGAAATTCATTGCGTTTTTGTCAAAATTGGCCAACTTTAGAAGCTCACTGTGGTTGTAATCGGAGTACACTTAAGGTTTGTGACACATACCCATAAGGAGATGAATGTTCCTAACATTATTTTATCACAGGTTTCCTAAGTGTACTCCTAATAAATACACAAGGATCATCCGAAGATACCTATTTTTCGCTATCGGGGTATGGCTACCGCACGAAGTGTTCCGTATAATATTACAGTAATTTATCAGTAGCTCAGACTTATTTTAATTAAAATAAAAGAAAGAATGGGAAAAAAAAGAAGAATTGTATTATAGAGAGTGACAAGTCAAAGAAAATGATTGGATATAATTGATATAAAAAGAAAAGAAGAGGAAAAAAGAAAGTAAAATAGTGGGCAAAAGCAAGAATCGAACCTGAGATCCGCGCTCGACAGGCGAGAATTCTACCACTACACCACACGACTATCTGATGAATGCGAGGGAATGTAACTACTAATAGAAATGTGTTTTGCGCAAGGCATAATATACACAAAATTGGAAATCAAAATTGGGGAAATTCTGTTAATTTATATTATATTTAGATAAATGATATTATTTAACAAAATATATGGGCTATTTAGGAAGAGTTTATGAAAAAAATTAAAGCAAAATAGGTTTGCCAATCGGGCGCAGAGGCTCATGGGCCGACGTTGATCTCTTCTCTTATGTGACCCATCATATTGAAAGGTCCCTTAAGGGTCCCAAAATGAAAATATAATTTTTTGGTCTCACTTAAAAGATATATTTTAAGCTTTAAAATTACACCATGCTTTTGATTATTGGATGTTTGATTGCAAAGTTACATCCAAATTGGTAAAAGGCATCTTAAGGTACCTTAAGGGTCGGCATAGTAAATTACAAGATACGGGCCATTGAAGCTGAGCATAGTCAAAAATCATGTCCATGGTCGAATTTCTAATTTCATCAGAAACGTTATCTTTGAAGTATATTCTATCATATTAATCAGGTTCCAACATCCCAAACATAAGACAAATGTTTTAAAAACAGAGATAAAAATCCTTTCTCCATTCAAGTTTTACCAGTACAGGAACTTTAAACTCAATTTTCTCAGAACTACAGTTTTATGAATCAGTTCCATGCCTTTTACCAATTTGGATGTAACTTTGCAATCGAACATCCAATTACCAAAATCAAGGTGTCATATTAAAGCTTGAAATATGATCTTTCAGATGAGACCAAAAAAATCAATTTTCATTTTGGGACCCTTAAAGGTGTGTTTACACTGTGACGACTGGGGGTAACGACCAGCAAAGTAGACCTGCGTATTGCAGTTTTGAATTTTACGCCTGTCATCATTAGTTAAAGTCAGTTAACGCTCAAACATGCTGCTAGCTACGCACGCTATTGTTACTATCAGTCGCTTTCAGTTACAACCTTTTAGTTGCAAATACGTTACCCTACGTCGAAACAAGTCGTCACAGTGTAAACGCACCATAAGGTACCTTTCGATATGACGGGTCACATTTGTCCTTAATAACAGCTGGTAGAGAAACATGAATATTATAACTGTTTCCCAATGGTAATAATAATAACACATAATGGTAATTAAACATAGGCACTTGAATACTTTTATGTTAAAATTGGAATTATACACAAGTATCTGAATAAATTTATATAAATTGAACAAATGTGAACTTATATAACAATACATTGACTCATTAACATGATTAAGGCATTTATAACATGTGTTTGATTTTTAAATATTTTTCTGGTCTTAAATAAATTGGTTTGGACAAAGCTAATGACAAAGAATGTAAAGTAAAACATATGACAATTTAAATTATTCACTCATGAATATGTATTCAGATTATACATTCAAATTCAGATGATACATATGGTATGTTCTCCTTAACAGGTGCTTGTTAAATTTTATTTCCATGTATCAAACATAATTTTCTAAGTTTGAGCATAGCAAACCCCTTAAAGCAATACTATAAGGTGTTAAAAATGAAGCGTCCCCTGTCACTCATGACTTTTGATTTGTTGGGCTTATTGGGTTTCTTTTTGGTAGATATGAATGCCCTCCAAGCAATTTGGCTCAAAAATGCTTACTTTTTCTGTTATGGCCATTTGTTGAATTAAATTCGGGATCCCGAATTTAATTCCACATGTATTAGTATAGGAAAGTATGTACATGCTTTTTATCCATTTTTTGATGTCAAAACAATTTGTTTCACAAAATACACTTGAAAACGCTTTTAGATGGTCACATTCCTTCATTTTATGCTGTTTTTACTATAAACCATTTTTGATCAAAATCTGATAGTATTGCTTTAAAATGGCTAAATGGAGATTCCTCAACAACCAGGTTATTAAGTGTAATTGTATACTGCGACAAAAAAAAACCCAAAACCCTGTTTTATGGGCAGGCGGACCTTTCAAGTAAGGTCAGTCGAGCGTTATTTTTTTCTTCAATTTTTTGACTAGAATAACCTAAAAAAAAAAAAAATTGAAAGAAAAACGGAACCAAAGTTGTTGAATTTTGGAACATGATTTTGATTTATGTAACTAAAAAATAAAAATCTTCAAAAACACAAATTTAGGGTCAGTTGGGCCTGTAAAATAGGGTTGTTTTTATCTGAGACATATTTGTCTCAGGTTTTTATCGTCTCCTTAACTGGCAAATTTTCTGTGGTCTAAAACTTGAATTCCATGTTCTTTTCTGTGATAAAAACATCATGTGTATGGTATGTTACTTTGTTGTTTTATTTGTTTTGTGTTGTTCAATAGTCAAAAAATCAAAAAGCTCATTGAACTTTATTTTCCATGCGAATATTCCATTTTCCTTAAATTTCAGTTTTTTAAAAAGAAAATGTGAAAGGATATTTGGGTAATAACTGGTGTGGTAGTACTTCTCCATCTCTCATAAGTTAGGAAAAAATGGAAAGAACTAAAAAAAAAAGATGCTAGACATTGGATTACCTTTTTACCTCAGCCACGTCTTTTATCAGTTTCCCCTGACCTAGAATTCATATGTTTTATTTTCAAAACAAAAAGTGATAAGCAAGTAAGGAAGCTTAAAAGATGTAATATTTTTCTAAATATTGATCCTCCATACTAAGTTGTTGCCATTAACTGGAGTCTCCCTTCCCAGGTGGTCTTCACTAATCCACATCAGTGGTTCTGTTTTAGGGCTTGCTTTAAAAGGGTCCACTACACTATCTGGGTTTGTGATCCGACATTTCTAAAATCGGCAAAATTATCTGACCTTGCCTAAATGAGGACCTTCAAGAGTGTGGAACTGGAAGGGCAATATGTTTGGTCAATATTTTGTTCTAATTATAGAGTTAGTTTTATTTAAAGTTTATTTATATCCGATAAATGTTCCAAAAAATAATTAAAGGTGTGTAATCCGATCATTTTCACTCACAAAATCAAATTGGAGATTTTGATACAACATGTAAATTTTCATGTCTATTTTATGTTTCGTTGAAGAGATATGGTCAACAAAGTGCTTGCTGAATTAATGAAATATTTTGTTAACAACACATAAATATCCTATTATAGGTTTCTATGGGTCACTCTCAGACACATTTTTGCCTGTAGCATTAATTTGGCTCAAAGTATACGAATGAAACTTTACAATTGCCTTATATAGGTGATGACGCTTCATTCAAATATGGAAAAAGAGTGTGTTAAATTTTTCACCAGATCGGAATACCGACCTTTAAATGTTTCATAAATTTTGATCATCCTCTGTATATTGACCACAGTGGAAATTGGTCACAAAATGTATTATTTTATGGAAGTCCATCATTGCATCCTTCATCTTTCTCAGTGGCGCAACCCGACCTTTAAAGGCAAAAACCTTTGGACCCCCCTTTCGCCCCCCAAATGAAATTTGACATGGGTCTATGGAGAACTCCTATTTTTGCTTTGTTCTCGCCCTCTTGAAACATGTCTGTCCCGTCTTGCCCCCCCCCCCTCATTTCAAAAAATCTGGTTACGCCACTGAATTCTTTCTCAAACAAAATCTCATTGTGCCAAGTTGTTTTATTTTGCACCATGTGTAATTGTTACCCATCTTATATGATAACGCTAATTTAGGTCAAATTAAAATCCTTGGAAGTTAAGTTTTCAAGCAATATATAACTTTGTGGGTGTTTTGTGGATAGGAGTTAGTCCGATCCTAGGACCTTTTTTCTGTGTTACTATTCACAATCTTAATCCACAGTATCACATCATTATACCACTCACTAGAAAGCCCGAGTTATGCATAGCCGACTGATCGCATAGCAGACAAACAGCCCCTCCTTTTTCGGGGTAGGTAGTGAAGTGGTTTTCTACATCACTGGACTTGGTAGTTATATGATGTTGGTTTGTGTCACCCGAAAAAATAAGGATTCTATTAATCGAACTAGATAGGAGTTACAATCTGTTGAATGTAAATTGGAATAGTTTTTGAATGTTTTTGTGCGCCACAAAAAATAGGAACAGTTTATAACTTTATCAGATCACTAAAGATAATATTTGGAAAATATAAAAGGATGCCGCTGGCCTAACAAGATATATCAAAGTCAAAATACTGACTTTTGATATCGAATTAAATCGGAAATATTGTTACAAAATAGACTGTTATGGCACCTACTATACAATATTTTTGGTTGCACATTCTCAGCCCAGTTTGAAGCTTAAAGAGCAATATATGCTAATGTTTTTGCCATAAAAACAATTGTAAAATAAGATTTTTTCAGATAAAAGTAGCTGGTATGTCGTGTGTAATCACTTGCACAGGCATTATTAAAGCAGTGTCCCTTTTAAAGGGGCACTGGATAAGTTCATAATCATTCTCATTTTGCCCCAAACATTTTAGAGATTTTTTTGTATCATTTGAAATGTTAGTGGTACAAGTAGCAGCATATAAAGTTTCATTTGCAAATTCAAGCCTTATTTATCCAGAACAATTAGTTTTTCTTAATACTTACCCTTATGTACTCCTCTCAACCAAGGTGTCAAGTGGGTACCAGCATTCTTCAGTGCTGGGAATGTAAAAGACTCGCGGTGAAGGAGGTGTGGTTATCATCCTTAAAAATAACTGAAAATGATTAAAAATACCTGAAAATGATGAAAGAAGAGCAAAAATAGGCTGAAATTCAAAGAAATTGTGGAATTTTGAACATGAAAATACCGGAATTCAGGTAAAAACCTGAACATTCTCATGCCTGGGTGATCCTCTCACCACAAATATAACACAAAAGTGGAGTCTGGCCCAATGGCTTCGAAAGAGAGATGTGCACTCCAACCTGTGTAAATTGCAGGCTGTCCCCTTTCCCTTTAATTGTATTTATCAAGCATAAATAACCTGGAGATAAAATTTTGAATTTTGTCCAATGCACCTTTAAATACTCCACTCCCTGGGGGGGGGGGGGGGGGTACTCACATAATATAAGTTTTTCACAAAAAATCCCTAGACATAGGTCCTATTTTTAGCACCAAAATCCCTAGACATGGGTCACATTTTCAAGAAAAAACGCTAAAATGGTTAAAAAATCATGAAAATTCTCATCAACCGATTTTTGGAGCAAAATCCCTAAACATGTGTGCACTTTTTCTCAAAAATTACCTTTAGAGATGGGTTAGGGTTCCTTGGTCCAGGCCGCACACCCCCGTCCAGACCAAAGTGGAATACCCCTGCCCCCTTCCACTACACCGCTGCTCTGTCATATGATACTATATCAGCAATCAGGACCAAAATTGGGACGAGCAGAAATCCTTGCAGACACGGATCATGATGGGCTAGCCAATACATGTCATGCACAATTATTGCTATGGATGCTACTAGCAATTAGAGCATTAAATGTAGCTGTCAAATTCTGGATCTAATCCATCACACTTATGCAAGGTGTAGAAGACCAGATATTTCAGTTTTTTTGATCAACTTGAAATTAAAAAAACAATTGTTTTTGAAATTTGAAGGGGCAATTCATAATCCACTTTTCATTCTCAAGGTCACCTCTATCAAAATTGAGGTTTTTTTAGTTAGTATGAATCCTTGACTGGTATATGTTACAATTCCTAAACTTTTCTTTCAAATATGCTTTTTTGAGAAAAAAGAGAAAAGGTGTCATTTTCTAATTACTGTTGGGACCCCGACAGTAATTACAACACAGTAGCCCATGTGGATTTTTTAACTTAAGTAAAAATTTCCTGAAATGTCTTAAAAATTATCTTCTTAATCTTTTATATAGGACAAAATTTCCTGAAAACAAGATATTTTCAGTACAATTTCCTGAATTCAGGAAATTTCCTGAAAACTTACATCCCTGTAAAATGCTTGTAACTTGTAAACGAATGATCGGAATCAAGTGAAATTTTCAACATATATTTACCTTGCACTTTTCTTTTTTCTTAGCTACAGAAAAGAGGTGAGGTTTTTGTCACACCATAATAATAAATTGCACCTTTAACACTGTGCACCAATTTTGTATACTTGGATTTTCAAATGATCATCTAATTTGTTTAAGAGAGGGCGGAGCCTCACAATCCCTAAGAATCATTTTTATCATAACTTGAAAACCAATAAAGTAAACTACATAAACGTATACATTTTCGAAATGTTGCAAGGAATCCATTAATTATAGGGTCATTAGTAAAACAATAAAGTGATAATCGGAATATATTTCACTTGTTATTAGTTTCTACGTAGTCCAAATATACATATTCAGTCATAAATTATTTTATTTTCAAAAATTTTGATACCTATTTGCATAATTAAAATATACGAATAAATAATGCTACAAAAATCCAAAATTTAGTTATATTTCGGCGCTTTAAAAATCATCCTTGATAACAAATCATTTTCTTTTCAACCTTGTATTTACACAAACACATCCTTATTTGTTACAAACCACAGGAGAAAAATTGCATATATGTCAGTGTGTCTGTGTATGAGGGCATTTAATCTTGTCACTACTATATGTAACAAACGTTACCAAAAAGTTACAAAAGTTTTAAATGCTTAATCATGATTCAAAAAACTTGATATTTTAGGTCAAAAGCAAGTCTATCACTAACATCGTCCATGCCAAATTTGAACCCTCTGCGTTGCTTGCTTGGTTAATTATCGCATTTCAAAAGCATGTCACAAACGTTACCTAAACGTTACATCGTTTTATAGTGGCCTGTATATGTTAAAAATTAAATCAATATTAACTCGAAACTAACTTTATCTAATCTAATTGTGTGTCATATTTGTTTTGAATATCTTTGATGTCATAAGAACAGATCTTAAACCCCGGGAGGGGCACCCAACTTTAGTTTTGGTAGGGGTGTACGGCCCCGATATCTGAAACCCTATAGTCTAGGGAACAGAAGATTGACTCTGAAAAGGGGCTTAGAGAACTGAAGGGACCAAAAAATAACCCTTCAGAACCAATTTTGTGGGCAAAAATTGGGCTCTGGAAGCAAATAATTTCGAAATTTTGATTGAAATTGGGGTCTTGGCAACTAAATTTCAAAAAATAAGGCTAAGGAACTGAACAATTTTGAAAATAGGGCTTGCCAACCAAAGGTTGTGCTTGAAATGGGGGTCTAGGGAGCGGCAGACAAGGCGTAAAAAGGAGGTTTTGAGGACCGCGCATACCCGTATCACTTTCTAGGTCAGTGCCCTCCGGGATCTTAAACTGAATATCTACGAAATCTTAAGGTGATTGTGTATTTTCCTATTGAATGCGTTAATTGCCCGGGGGAGCAGTCCCATTCTGGAGGCGCGAGTAAAAGACCCAGTTTTTCAGCGTCGCTGGCACCCAAAGACCCCTAATTTTTTACAATTTCATGTGCTCATAACCAAAGACCCCATATTTTTTTCTCTCCCCGAATGCAAATTTTCGCTAAACGAATGCCAAAAAACTGGATCTCACCCAATGACCCCCATGTTTTGACCAATAAGTCCTCATATTTTTGTATTTTTCTCTCACCGAATGCCAAA
>JXSR01S019528.1:6747-22662 GCA_000969725.1 Ophiothrix spiculata | reverse complement strand
TAACATGATTATTCATGTGACACTGTCACCTGAAGAACCATTTCAAGAGCCACTGACATCAGGGTTGGCTTTAGCTGGCTAAAACAAGTTTTTGCTGGAAGCGGCAAAAACTAGTTTTAGCCGGGAAAAAGCCAACCCTGGTTTTCATATATTTTCTACTTTTCACAAAGCTTAAAACATTTGCATATTCCACCCCACACATAGAAGCACATTTGTGGAACATTTTGGTGAACATTCTTGTTATTTTGTTGATTACTAATGAGGTTTGCATAAAGTTTATACTTATCAGAAAAATGAAGTTTTTATCCACATTTGGATTTTCCATATGTTTAAACACAAGTGTACCATTTTTGCATATCCCTCTTTGAGGTTGGAGGGGTTTTAAAAAACATTCAAAGCAGATTTCTTGCAGAAATCATGGAACAGTAAGAAATGGAATAATTCAACAAAATCAAACCACGCACATACATATGTCAGCAAAATTTCACATCACTTTTGTGAAAAATGAAAAGTATGAGTATTTCATTGAAAGAACTTTAAGTTTTTTTCACTGGAATATTAAAATATCAAATTTAAAAGAAAAAATAACCGAACAAAAGCAAAAAGAAATAATACTGGTACTATTCTTTCAATTTTCTGACAAAGTTTGTGTGTGTGTGTGTGTGTGTGGGGGGGGGGGGGGTGTTTGGGGTGTGATTCCCCCCTCCCCCGGGGGCAAACAAACTACTTGATTTGGAATACAAAAATATCTTGTATGATTAAAAAAATGAAACGGTGGACAAAATTAATCTTAACACGGCTAATACCGAACAAAAAATTAACAAAAAACTATACAAAAACCATGAAGCTTATTAATCATCACAGTTTAAGAACCAATTCATTAGAATAAAAGTCAAAATGGTTCAGCTGTTATGGCTTTATGTTCATGATTGGAAGACTCTTCTCAAAAACAGGAAGGGTTATTGGTTCAACACTGGCACTTTAATGGACAAAAAATACATACAATGGGCAAATATTATAGTGCAATGAAATGATGTTATTAAATGATAGCAAAAACAACCTGGAAAATCTTACACTAAAAAAGAAATGGGTAAAAACCCGGGCTACTGTATTGAGACCTGTTTAACATGCGTGTCCAGCTACTTTTAAAAAGTGCCCTAAACAAAGATTTTTAACAAAATAGCACTGCCTGCCAGTATTTCTAGAAAGCTCTTATTTACAAGCAATATACATGGGCCCCTGTATTGGTCCCTTATTATGAATATCTATCTAATAATTGATGCAGCAAGTCTTTGTTATCTTATAATATGATACATAAGTTTATATAGTTCGAATGTATTTAAAATGTGATATATAGTTCGAAGTTCGAATGTATTTGTGATGAAAAATCAATACACCGTACTTGGACTTAATTTGATGTCAAATGTTTGGTGGTTTACAGCACCAAGCATCCATTATTGATTAAAAAGATGTATTGGAATTCAATGACATAACACTAAGACTTGTTACAAATCTTATTTACTTACAGACTGTTTTTACCAATATATAAAAAATACGCATTTTAAAGAGAAACTTTTTTGTATAACAAAATTTTATTGTTAAGGCAATGCAGACATTTGTCTTTGCCATTCATAGGAATAGCTGAACCACCATCATGATCGTGTACAATCTATCAATACCATTAAGTAGAAACTCATTAACAAAAAGTTCTGTTTGGTTAACATGAACATACTGTTAAAGTTTTAAATAACATTATAAGCTATAAAAATGTTTTGTATAAAATATAGCTCAATATTGATGAAATCTTTGAAGAAATAATCAAAACAAGTATATACCGACCTTTCATTATTCTGTTTTATTCGGGAAGAAAGGGGGCTTCAAAATAATTGCAAAACTGTTCACGTGATTGTGTTGCAAATACGTCTGGTATGTCAATATAGGTCCTTTCTTTGAAAAAAAATTTAGTATTTTAGAGGACCTACTCTTCTTCATAAATTTTAAGAAAATGTGTGCCAAAAATAGTGTAATTGGGTAATTAAGACTTTGTGTTGGTGAGTTTCCACTATCACTTTCCATAAAATACCATTTGCACAATTCGGAAATATTTGTTCAAGCCAATCTTAAAATAAAGCATGGCTATGATTAGAGTTGTTTTAGGCAATGTAAATGTTTCAGTTTTTTAATCTATTATTCTTAAAATATAAATATAAACATTTTTTTCGTGTGCAAACAGTAAATATTCCACTCATTCAGTAGCCTTAAACCTATTTCATATAGAGGTAGATCTCTCGTAATGCATGACTAACCCCTGCCATAATCCATGGTTCGAGTCCCCGCAAAGGCAGTGGAAACTATTTATCTTTTCATGATTGAAAAAAAGTTAGGATTCATATTTTCCTGAGCAGATGGAGGTCATCAACCCTAAGTTTTCCTAAGATTTGTCGATTCTATTTTATGGTTACTTAAAACATCAGGATGGGAAAAACCTTCCCATGTTTTAAAATAAGTTAATGGAATTCAGTCATTTCTTTTTTGCTGAAACTAAAAACAGTCACATATCTTTAACAGCATTATAATATAGATGTGAAGCAATGACATTGCCAATGTACAGTTTGCGTAGCTTTTCAAGTACATTTTATCAATTTAATATACATGATATAGGGCTATTGATTTTGATTCATCAAAAATTTACCAATTACCTAAGCATCAAATGAGGAACATTTTGAGGCCATCCTGAGCAGAATCTTGACCATTTTGAAATTTTTGACCTTCATAGGGCTAAACACAAAGTCATGGCTCTTTCATATTTTAAATGCAATTCAAGATTAATACATATAGATATACTTTTCTACTTCCTTATGACGATAGGAACACATGATGGTTTTAAACAAGATTTGACCACTTTTTTGAAATGGGCCCCTGTATTGGTCCCTTATTATGAATATCTATCTAATAATTGATGCAGCAAGTCTTTGTTATCTTATAATATGATATATAAGTTTATATAGTTCGAATGTATTTAAAATGTGATATATAGTTCGAAGTTCGAATGTATTTGTGATGAAAAATCAATACACCGTACTTGGACTTAATTTGATGTCAAATGTTTGGTGGTTTACAGCACCAAGCATCCATTATTGATTAAAAAGATGTATTGGAATTCAATGACATAACACTAAGACTTGTTACAAATCTTATTTACTTACAGACTGTTTTTACCAATATATAAAAAATACGCATTTTAAAGAGAAACTTTTTTGTATAACAAAATTTTATTGTTAAGGCAATGCAGACATTTGTCTTTGCCATTCATAGGAATAGCTGAACCACCATCATGATCGTGTACAATCTATCAATACCATTAAGTAGAAACTCATTAACAAAAAGTTCTGTTTGGTTAACATGAACATACTGTTAAAGTTTTAAATAACATTATAAGCTATAAAAATGTTTTGTATAAAATATAGCTCAATATTGATGAAATCTTTGAAGAAATAATCAAAACAAGTATATACCGACCTTTCATTATTCTGTTTTATTCGGGAAGAAAGGGGGCTTCAAAATAATTGCAAAACTGTTCACGTGATTGTGTTGCAAATACGTCTGGTATGTCAATATAGGTCCTTTCTTTGAAAAAAAATTTAGTTTTTTAGAGGACCTACTCTTCTTCATAAATTTTAAGAAAATGTGTGCCAAAAATAGTGTAATTGGGTAATTAAGACTTTGTGTTGGTGAGTTTCCACTATCACTTTCCATAAGATACCATTTGCACAATTCGGAAATATTTTTTTCAAGCCAATCTTAAAATAAAGCATGGCTATGATTAGAGTTGTTTTAGGCAATGTAAATGTTTCAGTTTTTTAATCTATTATTCTTAAAATATAAATATAAACAATTTTTTCGTGTGCAAACAGTAAACATTCCACTCATTCAGTAGCCTTAAACCTATTTCATACTTTGTAAGACACAAGTATCATTTTCTTGTCCTGCTTCATATACTAGACTCTTTACTTCAGCTAGATGAAACTAATTATTGTTTTAGTGTATTTTGCTAGCATGCTAAAGAGTCTAGTTGAGTCTTAAAAGTATGAAATGATTTACAATTGCAAATGACTTAGAATAGTAAGGCTATGCAATATATATTTCTAGCAAGATGTTTTATCAACAATCCAAGCGATTTCTCGTGAGGAAAGTGGATAAAACAACTCATTCTAAACATGTTTCAATCAGAACTTATAGGGTAGCTTGGGGCTTATTGTAGAGTCAGGTACTGCAAAAAATTCATTGACAGAGTTACATATTTCACCCTTTTTTCAAAAATGGCACAATTCTACCAATAGATAAAATACTGCACCTTGTTGCTGTACCATGGGGTAATTGGTTGCTCCTAATTCACCCATTCTGTTCAACAAAAACAATAACAAAATTGAAGAGTGGTCATTTGTCTATCCATAAAAGGACTTACAGATTTTTTCAAAACTTGATTAGTAACACATTTCAATGTTTCAATTCAACAAATTGCCCCAAACTACCCCTATTTCCTTATCTAAAAATAAAGAGACAAAGCATTTTAGCCGAGTACTTTCAGTAACATTTAAATCTACACATTGTATACATACTAGATTTAATCTCTATATCTACATTATAGTAATAGGGTGAAAGCAGGCTATGTAGGTGTTATGGTAAGTTGAACATAAGATGATTTTGTGAGTTTGCGCTTTAGGAACTCTAATACTACATGTTCAATACTTTTTATGGTCCTAACATTAAATTATTCATTTCACTAGCTCACTGCTCTTTACAATTAAAGGTTTTCATATATTTTCTACTTTTCACAAAGCTTAAAACATTTCCATTCCACCCTACATTTAGAAGCACATTTGTGGAACGTTTTGGTGAACATTCTTGTTATTTTGTATGTTACTGATGAGGTTTTGCATAAAGTTTATACTTATTAGAAAAATGTATTTTTTATCCACATTTTCCCTGTGGATTTTTCCATATCTTTTAACACAATTAAACCATTTTTGCATATCCCTCTTTGAGGTTGGAGGGGTTTTTAAAACATTCAAAACTGATTTTTTGCAGAAATCATAGAACAGTAAGAAATTGAATAATTTAACAAAATCAAACCACGCACACATATATTTCAGCAAAATTTCACATCACTTTGTGAAAAATGAAAAATATGAGTATTTCATTGAAAGAACGTTTAAGTTTTTTCACTGGAATATTAAAATATCAAATTTAAAAGAAAAAAATGAACAAAAGCAAAAAGGAATAATACCGGTACTATTCTTTCAATTTTCTGACAGAGTGTGGGGGTGTGTGTTTGGGGTGTGATACCCACCCCATCGCTCAGGTTTTACAATTTATTACCATAGTAACCTAACATATAAATTGTATAGCACTGCCTGCCAGTATTTCTAGAAAGCTCTTATTTACAAGCAATATACATATAATGCACTAGTTTCACTGTATTGTATAATTATTTTAAAAAAGCATTTTGTACAAAATATGCATATCTATTTTTAAAAAGTTCTGCATATATGCAAACAACAATTGTTTATTCCAACATTGCAATAAATAAAAACGACACTCTCAATCTAACATACTTTCACACATACATTAAACATAAATAATAAATTAAATACTGGCAAAGTTAATTACATATGGTACAATGTATGACTTTCACGCCATATTTGGGTAAAAAATAAACGAGTTGCATGATTTCAGGCCACATGAAATTAATATTTTGTTTCTTGTTCTTGGAAGAATCTCTTATCTAAATAATTATATGAAAAAAATGAAAAGAAACATTAAGAAATTTGATGTGACTGTAAATGAATGAGATATAGTCCTTAGAAGAAATAGACCCTGATGCAAAATATTGTTACCTGTAGCACTACGTATACAAGTATACACCCAGACTGATTTGCAAGGGAGTCCAAGTCCTATTAGAAACTAATTATTGCATACAGTTGGAGACTCAACTCAATGTGTTTTTTTTTTCTTTTTTTGCTGTTTTAAGTAACTGAGTTATAGAAAAATGTTGCACATAGTTAAGAAATACTGTAAAGTGTAAAATGTGTGTTTGTTTATTTTTCAAACAAGCCACAGGGGAAATGCATCATTCTACAAACATATCCCTAAAGGTAAAAGTTGCAATTACTAAATCAAGGGCTAGACCAAGCCCGTAGCCAGGGGGGGTGCGGTGGGGGCGTCGCACCCCCCCAAATTTGACAATGTACAAAAAAAGGTCCACAAAAATTCACTGTATGACCAACAAAAGAACACCTAAAGCACCAAAACAAGCAAATGTAGGTTGTATTTTAATAAAATACTACATAAAATGCTTGAAAAACTGCTAAAAAACTACTAAAATTATTTTAGGGTCGACCAAAACGAAAATTTTTGCTCCAAAAGGTCCACTTTTTGAAAATCCGCACCCCCCTTGAAAAAATCCTGGCTACGGGCCTGGGCTAGACATTCTAAACTGGTATATTGAACAACCATAACATTATTACAATTACTGTATCTGTTACAATTTTGCAAAATTTCATTTCCTAATTGTTGCCACAAATATATGATTTTGTGTAAGCAATTTTGAAATGTAGTGAAGAATACAAACTGTATTATTGGGGCAAACCCTGGGGGGGGGGGGCGGTACTCAATTTTGGTTTTGGTAGGGGTGTGCCGCTGGGAAATTTGAAGTACCATCCATGTATTACAAATATTTAAGAAAAAGGGACCCATCCATATACCAAATTCCCAAAGTTTTGAGTTGAGTTTATACAAAAAATGAAATTTTCCCCGAAAATTAACGCTAATTTGGCGAAAATTTTCTGATTTTTGTTTGAAATTTAGAAGAAAAAAAAAAAATCCAAAATTTTTGGAAAACAGACCCATCAAAATACCACATTTTGCAAAGAAAAAGGACCCATTGAAATACCAGACAGCCTGATTTTGCTACCCAAGTTTGCGGCACATCCCCGTAATCAGTACTAAGTACCCCCCTCCCCCGGGGGCAAACAAACTACTTGATTTGGAATACAAAAATATCTTGTATGATTAAAAAAATGAAACGGTGGACAAAATTAATCTTAACACGGCTGATACCAAACACAAAATTAACAAAAAACTATACAAAAACCATGAAGCTTATTAATCATCACAGTTTAAGAACCAATTCATTAGAATAAAAGTAGAAATGGTTCAGCTGTTATGGCTTTATGTTCATGATTGGAAGACTCTTCTCAAAAACAGGAAGGGTTATTGGTTCAACACTGGCACTTTAATGGACAAAAAATACATACAATGGGCAAATATTATAGTGCAATGAAATGATGTTATTAAATGATAGCAAAAACAACCTGGAAAATCTTACACTAAAAAAGAAATGGGTAAAAACCCGGGCTACTGTATTGAGACCTGTTTAACATGCGTGTCCAGCTACTTTTCAAAAGTGCCCTAAACAAAGATTTTTAACAAAATGTCCTAAGTACATAATTACCTTGTGATTTGTAAACCCTAAATGATGATTTTCCTTTGATGTTGTTGTAATTATATTCCTAAGCACTTTTGACTATCTTTTTACCCTGAACATGTAAGACTACATTTTGACCGATTTTTTTTCCTTTTAAATATTTTGTTTGTATCTAGAACAAAATCGAGACATTATTGCATATTGACAGGAGTAAAAACCGGTGAAAAAACCAGTCCCCTTCATGTTTAAACATAACCCATTTTGTGTATTAGGTGATTTTGATACCTTTTTTCAAATTTTGACTGTTTGAAGCTTTTTGATACCCTAATTGTGATATGATATACGGTATCATGCCAAATCGTGAAAAAGGACCCTAGGTTTTAGTGGACACACAAGATATCCAGGTCTCAATGACAATACCCCTATACCCCGGATAACAACAAATGTAACTTTCCAAATCCAACCATTTGTGTTTACAGTTATTTAACGTCACATTTTGGCCTTGTAATGTTGATCTATGGAGGGAAATCACAATATAGCACTGAAATAATACATTTAAATATTAAATATATTAATACATAGCACAACATTTGCATAATTTTAGGAATGTATCAAAGTTATTATGAAAAATAAACATTTAAAATGATCCAATCAGTAGTTTCTGAAGTTTTGCAATGATTGATATTTCTGACTTCTTGTTCAAGAATACCTATCCCCTCCCTCCCAATCACCATCCATCAATCAACCCCAACCCTCATCATATGTCAAAAATACACTTTTTGGCAAGATAATTAATTAAAAATTGGTCAAGATGGATACACTCAACATTCTTAAAATACACTCTGATCAGAAATTGATCTAAGAAATTATCTAACAACACAGTCCTCATGGCTCAAAAATTGTAAAAAATAAAGCTTTACAAATGTGTACACACACATGATTTCATCATGTAGGCCATTGGCCATTTTTAGTACAAAATTTCACAACACTGAGCTGTATCATCACACTTATAAATTTCGTTGTACACACAATTTAGAGTAAAAAAATGTGATACTGTCAGCAAATTTAAACTACCTCTCCTGGAATGGAAGCAAAGATGTGTTTGAATACTCTCTCCACTTACAATAGTGTTTTTTGAACAAACCATACTTACAATGTAACATTCAAGGAAAATATACCCAGAACATATATATTCCACCTACGGTGTCACTGATAATGATTGAAGGGTGGGTATGTGCCACCCTCAAGACTAGCTTTTCAAGCCCCCTTTTTCTTTTCCACAAGATTCCCATTTCAAGGTTACATCAGTTCCTAATAGTTATACCCTATTTCCCAAGAGAGTGACTAAAAAAAAGTGTGTTTCATATAGTTTTTAACCTTAGCGATTTTCAGCTCTCAGCTATTTTTATGGTAAAAAGGCAGATCCTGATACCTCAATTCAGAAAAAAAAAAATCAGTTCCATAGACCCTATTTTTAACCAAAAATCATTTTAGCAGGTTGGGTAACCTGGGCGGCACATACCTACCAATTTTTTTTGAGTACCCCACCATCTCGGGAGCATACCATGCAGTGTTACATGATGATGCCATGTTCTACTGTATTCCAGGAACACATCTACTGTATTCCAGGAACACATCTACTGCATTCCAGGAACACATCTATGTTGCACCTTTTCAAGAACATAAAGGCTGCCCTGCAGTATTCCAGATTATGTTCCAAGAACCTGCTCTTTCATGCAGAGTTCAAAGAAACACAACACATTTTGCTACTCTGTGTTCCAGGAGAGAGCTTTTATAAACCCTTTATAAATTACTTGTTGATCAGTATTACTAAAAACAAATTTGCATTACACCATATGATAAAATATATTCATATATGCATCAATTCTAAATTTACAATTTAAAACATATTGTAGTTTAAGGCTCAGTGATATTTTGACACAACATTTCATTTAAGATGGACAATTGGACATGGGAAAATATTACAAAATTTATAAGACAAAACATTTTAAGCCATACCCAAAAAATATGCCAATTAAGAAAATGGTATATCCTTTTAAAATGGTACATTGGTTTTAAAAGCAAGGCTTAATGCCATATCAAAACGTGATTTTTGTGATCAATTCAAAAATATTGGTACCCCAATTCAAAGGCTACAGAATTGAACAAGGTATTCAAACACACAAACCATAAAACAAGTTAACCATTTTACAATCTAGCTTGCTCTATGATTGTGTGTTTTATTTATTTAAAAAAAACATATTTGGGTAAAAAAGCTTTTTCAAATTTCATGATTTGGTCATGTATGTATCATTCACAAGCACAAGTATTTGGTCACATTCTTTAAAAAAGTTATCAGTGGTAATTTTCAACTATCCCATTCTACACCAATGTGCCCATTTTATAGAACTAGCTACTGGTCCAAATAATAGGCCTATTATACCGTCTGGTAATTTTGAGTTGAAATGTATGTTTTTGTTGCAACTAAATATACTACAATAACTGAGCACACAATTGGTAGATATAATGGCAGCCTTCATCACAAGCCAAAAGATGGCATGTCAGATTTATCATTTTATTTGCTGAAATTCAAGTCAAACACTATAGTGCTGAGTCAACAGGCACGCAGCCAGAATTTTTGTTGGGAGGATGCAGACTGGGGTGCGGAACCAAAAAAGTGGACCAAAGTGGGAACTAATCCCCCCCCTTTCTTCATGAACAAGATCATTTTTGGCCACATTACAGCAAAAAAGAACTTTTTGGTAAAGCTTTTTTTTTTTTTTTTTTTGGGGGGGGGGGGGTGGTTTTGTCGCACCTCCTGCACCCCATCTCTGGCTATGGGCTTGTCCATGAGTCAGTCAGTAAAGTGATTACAATACCGTTATCCAGCAAATAATAAACGAAAAGTCTGTCAGCCTATAGGTGAGGGTATATGACTGACATGTACTGTAACAGTTCAGACTTTTAGTTTGTAAACAAGGCTTTGAATACAGTAGCAAAACCGAGAATATAAAAAAAGTTATTGCGCATTCTCAGATTTTATCGCTCCATGTTGGATAATCATGGAAGGATATTCTCTGATAGCAGCACCATTATCAAAAGGCTGTCAGAACCTTTACTCAAATGACTTATATTAAGTACCATTGTTACATAATGATTTCTGACCTTTGACCTTTAACCCCTTCGTCGTCGTCATGGCAACTCTCCACACCTTCCATGATATCATGCATGACCCTTTTCACAGGGTCATCATCTTCTATTGCACAATCTTCCAAGTCATCAGCCTCGGAAATCTCAAGGGAGCCTTCGCTGCCCAAGCTGTCTTGTCGCGCTTCGCGTTTGTGTGGTGAATGATCAGTCAGTGATGCCTGATCAGGAGAGTCAGGAGAGAGGGCGTTTGCATAGGAATTGGCACGAGTTGTATTTGATGAGAAACAGCAAGGTTTCATTAATCTTCGATCAAGAAGCACTTCTCCCCTTTGACCTTTGAAGATAGTGCCACAACATATTTGCTCTCTGTAAAAAAAGACAGGTAAAAAATAAAGACAAATCAGTATATGACATAATAGATGGACAGTTGGGGAGTCAGGGGCAAGTTGCCCCGGACGCCAGGGCTTCGAAATCCACGGGAGCACGGGAGCGCTGCTCCCAGAAAAAAATCACGGCCAGCAGAAAAAAAATGAGGCAGTCAAAAAAAAAAAAAATGAAGAACAAATTTGAAAAATCTAGGAAAAAAAGATTAATATTTCTTCAAGTACACATCAAAAATAATATGTGTTTAAATATTACCATGGTTACTTAACAGTGTAACAATATGTAACAATATCAATACCAGTAGTTTATTATTGTTGTGTCTGTCCTACCCTGCTCCCATGTGGAGCAATTTCTAGCAGAACAGTTGATGTTGATGTCATAAATAATAAAACAGGAGGTCTATATCAATTTTAGCGTATAAAAGTAAAGTCAAGTTAATTTTTTTCCATTTAACCCTTTAATAATTAAATTCTTGAACTACAATTTGTATTTTTCAAGTTCTGCTAAAATGTTATTAAACAAAAACATTGTGCATTGTTTGTTGAGCTATTACTAGACTTGCAAAACCAACGTGCTGATTGTGTGATCAAACCTGAACCTAGTCTCTGTTCCACGCTGCTGAAGTTGAACTCAGTGAGTTGGTAAGAATTAGACTCAAATTTATCTGTTGCCAGAACTGATAAAATACATAAATTTTGAAATTCATTAATTACCCATATCTATATGTTTTCATCTATTAGTTAATTTCACTGTTTGGTTCACAGGTTTAAAACTTTTGCAAGACTTTTGACCTAAAAAACTATCATTTATGTTGTTTCTTTATAGGTAACAGTGATTTTATACTCAGCTTAACTATATGTGTACCGTCGCGGCAAAAGGGTCCAGTTGGGTCAAAACCAAAATATGGAGATTTTCATATGGTGGTAAAGCTCATTTAATTCCCTTTTCAATGATACCAAAATCATGCAAATCGGAGCTTTGGGTGACGAGTTTTGGCAAATTATAAAATCGTACTCATAACCGTTTGTTAAAACTAGTTTGTGAGAAAAAGGCTGTTAAAGGTAGGCCTGTTTTTCCATTCGATTTTGTGTGCAGTCTGAATAGAGTATGAGCAAATCTCCATAGCAACCACCATGTTCCCTTTTGTTTATCGCCTTGAAATTTGGCTCAATGGAAGACGATACCTTGCGTAATTTAATAACAATTTTTGGACTCAATACCATGTTTCATTATTGCATAATTAATTACCATAATCGTACTCATAACCGTTTGTCAAAACACAAATTTTCACATTTTCATGATGAAAACGATTCGACATAGCGATAAAAATCACACTTGTTTACAAGTTAGTCGTTATATTTGATTAACCATCTTTACATTTTGGATACAAAAGGGTTCAAAGATTTCATTTCCACAAAAAACTCAAAATTGACCTTCCCATCATATGTTGGTATAGTTCAACTTTACCGGCCTCTAGCGCAAAATGGAAGTTGCCGACAACTGGTCCCTTTTGCCGCGACGGTACACATATATCATTTCTAAAATGTTTTTGTGAACCTTTTCAACATGATGCTACGGATGCTGATTTTTGCCCTCATGTACACTCTAAAAAAAGTTGTGTTAAAAGGGAACATGGTTGGCAGGTTGGGTTAAATTTTGCACAATGTTGGGTAAAATGTGCACCATTTACCCAAGATTGTGTGAAAATAAAACAATATTGTGCAAAATTTAACCCAACCTGTTAACCATGTTCCCTTTTTAACACAACTTTTTTAGGGTGTATAGCTAAAACCCAGGGATTCCGGGGCTCCGCCACCCCTGGACCCCTGTGGGGGCTTCGCCTCTGGACCCCACCCACTAGGGCTTAGCGGCAAGTTGCTCGCAATCGCGGCAAGCCACTCAAACAGTTAATTTCTTGCAGAAAATATTTCAGAATTACTTCATGCTCCCAGACAACCAAATTTATTTCGATGCCCTGCCGGACGCCACCTCTGGGGTTGCCAAATTGTCACTTAATTCAATCAATCAATCAATCAATCAATGATACAAGTACTTGCATAACATGCATACCCCATGAAGGAGTCTATTCGTACAGGGACCCATGGCTTTATGTGACTACATGTCCGACCACGGAGCAAGTAGAGTAAAGTTTCTTGCCCAAGGAAACAAGGAGACGAAAACCACCTGGGCCCGGGGCTCGAACCCACAATCTCTGTATTACGAGACCTGTGCTCTACCCGCTCGGCCACGGACCAATGAAATTAGCCATTTCTTATCATGGTGTATCACTGGTGTCAGATACCTACTCCACTGTCCCCATTGTTGACTTCATAATTACACTTGGTGTTATAGCAATCTGTAATCTTCCCTATATCTATGGCTATGCTGTAGACAGATTTTCCCACCGATATCCTTGATTCAGTAGATAGCCCGGGGGAGGTGGCAGGTATTGTGTGACCACATTTTTTGAAAACACACCTAAAGGGTGGAGAGTTCTGAAGCCAAAATATACCCTTTTTTCCCTATTCACACCCTAAATCAGGATTTCATTGATACTGTTTTCACACTAGGGTTTGAAAAAGTACCCTATTTCTTGAAAATTGCCCCAAAATTGCTGTGTTTGATACGCTAAACGATGTCACCTGATTCACCCTTCATTCCTCAAAAACAACCCAAATTCACCTTTTTTATCAGGATTAGTACAATTTTTCACTTACGAAATTCAAGGACTTTCAAGGACTTTTCCAAGACGAATTCAAGGTCTTTCAAGGACTTTTTCCCATTATCAGCAGGGGCTGGCGGAATATATGGCAACCAATAAAATAAATTTGTTTTTGCTCATTTTTGGATAAAAATAATTGAATGGTAATTTCTTTTGACATATTAATTTTTAACATTTCTGACATTCAAAAATTCCAGGACTTTCAAAATCACCTTGTTTAGGCTTTCGCCAAGGAAACCAAACTTGGTACTTGGTACCAAGTAAGCTGAAAGAAGCTTATCTTTAACAGGGCTCCAAGATGTTTTTTAAATTCAGTTTTGAATGATGGAGGAAGACCAGAGCACCCGGTGAAAAACCTGCGGAAGCGAGCATGGACTGAAAACCAAATGCACATAAAGTGCGGGGCGCGGGACTCGAACCTGGGACCTCATTGGTGCAAGGCGAGGTAACTACCGCTGCGCCAACCCGCTACCCCCTCAAGGACTTTTTTTGATAAAGTCAGTTTTTCAAGGACTTTCAAGGCCTGGAAATTGCAAAATTAAATTCAAGGACTTTTAAGGACTTTCAAGGACCCGCACTAACCCTGTTTATTGCATGCTATACCTGCGACATTATACTTTATTGGCCCCACAGGACGGATTTGCACACCCTATATCCTTCCCAGGGGGGGGGGGGTTCTTACTGACAAATGGTTAACGGGGGTGCTCAAAGGTTTTGGGGTGCATTTTCGTAATTTTGGGTATATCGATGGGTTGGTTTTCGTCACAGACCTAATGCGCCCAATTTGCAAAATTGGGTGTATTTCGGAAAATTTTGCAAAGAAAGCTACCAATTTGCCCTAAATTGGGTGCTTTTTCTAATAAAATGGTATAGAGATGGATCTCAAAATCACGCTTTTTGAGGTATAGAGATGGTCAAAATTCTGAAGTCTACTTTGAGCATCCCCGTAAATTTTTTTCTTCAAGAACCCCCCCCCCCTATCCTTCATTCAGTCTAAACCATAGCTATTGGCCATTAGTCGGCTTAAACTTTGTACTTACGGAATCCAATAGGTGAGATCCAAGATGGCTTTCAGTGATGGAGGGAAGTTAAAGCGCGTTGGTACTGTACATTTGCGTCTGGAGGAAGAGGACTCCAAGGCGCCATTCTTGATGGATTCTTCCTCTGAAGAGTATTCACTTGGTGTAGGGCTGGGGGTACGGTCTGCCAGTAGATCACAGCCTGTAGGATATGAAAATTGAGAGTTTATAGACTGAAATTTTAAGCCACATGTTATGTTCTGTATAAGGTCCATCAGAGACTTGGTCATTCTCAAACTGGTATTGGTGAGTTTATAGACTGGCAACCTTTGACGACTTGGATGACATCATCTCCAAAGGTTGCCGGATGATCTGCGGTCATAGGTTCTGGAAAGTTTGTATTACCCCTCATCCAGTATATACCAGTCTGAGAGTGACCAAGACTCCTGACAGGAGTCGAAATATTTCTAGTAAGTGCTTTTCACAAGTTATATTGGATTTGACTTAGAACTGAACTTTTAATCATATGTATGTTACTTTATCAAAAGTAAACTAGTGTAGATCAGTACTGTTGTAGACTAATGCAAAGTATCATGGATATTTGTTAAAGGTAAAAAGTCAACTGGACCAATTGTCTACTCTGGGGGTTTTTCTGTCAAATTTTTCATGCAGAGGAGCTATGAGTTCTTGATCATTGTTGGTCCTCGTTGGGAAGCAATTGGATGGGGTGTTGGGTAAAGCCAAACCGGCTTGCCTTGAAAAATTATGCAAAGTTTTATGTAAACAAATCCACTGGAAAATAGTCAAATTTGGCACAAAAATAGAAGACAAGCAGCTAGGGCATCTTGGTTTGGTCTGCAACCTCACAGACTTGGTACGACGGATAAAAGTATTGAAGTCATTGTTCATATATTTGGGGATTGACCTTGGTTGGAGGAGTAAGCACAAATGGGGATGATTTGATTTTTATCACCCTGGCCTTAACACATCCTCTTACATGGGGTAAAACCCTGCTACTCACCTTCCTGACTGTTTCTTCGTCGACGACTCAGTGTGTCAATCAGTCTCATCTTTCTCATCCTCTCCCTGGCAATCTTATTTGACCCACTCATTCTATACCTCCCCTCCCCCTCCCTGAATGGTCTACTCACCAC
>JXSR01S019525.1:27040-39856 GCA_000969725.1 Ophiothrix spiculata | reverse complement strand
AACAAATATTAAGCTTAAAGTCCGATAAAAAAAAGTCAAACATCCCTACAACTTAAGTCAATTAAAGGCCTCTTTTGAGCCGCAATCCACTTCATGTTCACTTTCTCATATCGTTCATTTATTTGGTCATGTCTCCGCACAACGGTACTTCCGGCTATCCATGCCTGGAAAATCCAGTCAAACCACACATTTATCGCTTTAGATTCGGTTTTTTGCCTGGATGAGGATATTACTTTCATCAACCCTTGTTAACAACATATACTTGTATATCGTGGACTTAGTGCAATAAGATCCTATCTGCATTTCAGCCATTTTGAGCAAATCAAATTTTAGCTGTTGTGTCCACTATAGATTCCACTTAAACCTGGAGATGCTGGATGAATTCTAGCGCTGCAAAACATATTTAATACTTGGAAAATTCAGTTAATATAACATTTTTTATATATTTTGAAGTATGAGAATGGAATATATTTCTTTTTTATTCAGTTTTGTATCCGCAATATAGTTAGGAACCTTTTCAACTGGAGATATTTTTAAGGGTAACCCACTTAATCTCCATGATACCTGGCATATTCTCAGCTTGCGGTTATCTCTATACAACATACTAATAGTTTACATATTATTTTGTGTTTGTGATTGGTGAAATAATCAGATATTAATCTGAAATAATCAGTCACCACGTTAGTTCATGATAGTTAATGTTTGTAGAGCCAAAAAGGTCCTCTCTGCATAATCATGTAACACAAAAACTAGCCCTTGTCGGTCTGCCTATCAGATGACCTTTAAGCATCTCATTTGTTAATGCTGTTTAGGCCATGTTGATTTTGAAATACGATTTCTCCGCCTTTGATGGTGCCTTTGGTCTTTGATTACCAAAGGAAATGGAATCTAGTCAATTGATCAAACCTTATCAATTCCGTAATATCTAGCTTTTCGTTGTCACCTCTCGATCAGGTATCAATCTGTTCGGTTAATAGGCAAGGGGCAGTCTATCTTTTACACACACATTAGAGGTATATGGGCAACCTAATTTTGTGCAAATAACTGTTGGCAAGGGGCAGCCTTCAGAAAGACTCTTTTAAGAGCCACGAATATCTCACAAGAACAACACATTAGAGGTTAGGGGCAACCTACTGTTGTGTCAATCTATTGACAAGGGGCAGCCTTCAGAACGACTCTATTCAGAGCCACCACAAATCAGTGAATGGCTCATGCGAGTCATCAGTGGGAAGTGTCGACCAACATGTCTTTATAATAATATTTGTCCTGAAGAAGTCAGAGCTTGACAGTTCAAAAATTATCCGACGGCGAACCCGTATAAATCTACCAATTGTTATGAATTTCCGTCGTAGAAGCCTTTCTCAAACAAACAATATATTTATTATTCAACCGGATAAATGAGTATCTTTGATTTTTGCGTTATATAAATCCCCTTTTGATTGATTGATTATTAGTTTTAGGGTTACCTTTGATGCCGTACATGCAAACATGTTGCAAAATTAAAAATGTTTAAAATGTTTTGTTAAAAATTACACATATTATATAATACTCCCCATAAATATAACATTAATAAATGTATTTTTTCGTTCAGTTTATATTGCCTGATTGCTTTAAATAAAATAAAATAATTACAATGGGCCTTTTTAACAGCAGACTGTAAGAATTGAATAATGAAAAATAAATCTGTACCTAAAAAGATAAAATATAGTATATATACATTGACTGATAAAAATCGGACAATATTCAGGAGTTTATCAGGATCTTGCGATGTAAAGTCACGTTTGGTACACTTATGCTTCCTTAGTTATTACAACGAACAAACATTTTGTAGCTGTTGGTCGCTTCTCTAAATTTACATTTCAAGATTGGATTGTAACAAATCCAATGCAATTTCCTTCAATCAAACTCGGCTCATATCTTATACGTGATTCTTAACATTGCCTGCGTTATTCTCACGGATCGTGTGTCGAGAATATACCAAAGGAAAAAGTCACTTAGATAGTTTGATGATTAAGAGATTCAGCGTCGTAGTGCGATTGAACTTCTTGAGTGAATTATTTTGATCACTTTTTGATTGATTAGTGTACAACGATAAAAGCGTTTTTTTAGATGTAGGTCAAATTTCTTGGGTAAAGCTCTGTCATTCATCATAAAACGGACGAATAGCAAATTTATAAGGTATCCTGGTTTGGTAATATATATGCATGTATCTTTTTGACCAATCCATTGTACATTATTCGTACGTTTTGTGTG
The DNA here is from genome assembly GCA_000969725.1 of Ophiothrix spiculata. Taxonomy (NCBI): domain Eukaryota; kingdom Metazoa; phylum Echinodermata; class Ophiuroidea; order Amphilepidida; family Ophiotrichidae; genus Ophiothrix; species Ophiothrix spiculata. Next base: position 37,603 of record JXSR01S019525.1, on the reverse strand, counting down.
ACAGAGGTCTTATATTAAGTCTCTGTCACACATCACCGTATAGAGCAACACGTACGCCTAACGTTGTTCGTCATGTGTTCGTAACAAGTATATACGTTATCCTTACGACATGCCCGTTATGTATACGTTTAATTCGTTATTCATACGGTGGTTTAGCACACGTTCAATATGTGAAACTTGTGTACGTTATTCGTACGTATTGCTCTATACGTTGATGTCTGACAGAGCATTGATTAGTAAACAAACTGACCCTGGTTAATGTCCTGTGGCTAAAAGTATGATATGGATTGATACATGGACTATAAAATAGCGTCTTTGCTATTGCTATTTTAGGTCACTTACCATGTTTTGGTATTGTTGCTATGTCTAAAGATTATTGGCGCAAAAATGCTTTTTAAATATTAATATGACAATATCTTGTTTCTAATTAATAATAAATGAACACTGTAAATATTCAAATAAATGTCAAATTATTGACATTATTGTGTCAATAATCATTGTTTTGCTATTATCTATGTACATTCGAGGGGTGTTCAATAATGTTCATAGCTCAACTTAATTGATGAATATCTGGAAAGTTTTTGTGTGTGTTCATATATGCTTCCGGTTTTTTTTTCCGTATTGGGATGCTGTTTTCGTTAAATTTATAAGGTGTGCCAAGAATATAGATTTAAAGTTAACATTCCAGTGCAGTTTTTGTTTGTTTGTTTGTTTATTTAGTTCGTTTTTAATTTTCAAGTGAAAAAACCCAGCTTCTAGTAATGGAAGTTATCTAGTTTGAAGTGGTCTTCGTATTTAATGCTATTAAAGTTAAAATAAACAACATACTTTGTTACATCACTACATATTTATCATCATCATGCTTCGGCTGACTACAAGGTTTCTCCATCGATCTTGGGCAAGTGTGCCAATTTGGTGAGCTGACAACTCATGATCGTCATATCCCAACAGACGCTTGATACAAGATAAGTAAGAGGTACGAGGATGCCCAGGTTTCCTCTTGCCATGCGGTAGAATGTAGAGGGCATGAGTTCTGACAGGCTCATCCCCTGGGAGATGAAGGATGTGCCCCAGAAAACATAGTTGTCGCCTCCTCACGCAGTAGACAAGTGGCTCAGTGTAAGTCATTGAGTAAACGCTGCCGTCAGATACACACTGCATATTGATTATTATTTATATAATTCCTATTTTCTTTCATTTCCAAGAAAAACATTATTTTACAATCTGACACTGGCACCTAAATTATGTAATACGCTAGACATCTAAAATATAAACTATATATAAACATCTGTTACTTATCAAAAGGTTTTTCACTAGGACGGCATATACCTGAATGTTTATGTAAGAAAATGTGTATCGAACTTACCCAGAGCCATAAAGCCTCCTGGCAAAAGAACTGTTAATTTAAAAACAACATTGCGCAAATAACATAATCTGTAGATTGTCACCAAAGATAAGATAACTGAAAAACGCTTGACCCTTTTCAAGCTGAAAGGTGAAATGTACACGCGAAAATACATAAAAGATATCAAAGAAAAGTAACAATTTTTGATAAATTGGTTGTGTTTTAAACATTTAGAAACACATATTGAGTTTCAAAATAAAACTTATTTCGTAAATTTTGAAATGTGCATTTTCTGTAAAGACATTTAACTCATAAACAATTATTAAACTTAAATTTGATGTAAGTTGAGATGTAAAGACCGCTATACGATCTAAGAAAATATAGAAAATGAATATTCATGTTCTTTAATGTCTGTTTCATTGAAACAGAGCAACATATTTGAATTATTAGTTAAATTCACCACAATCGTACGCTTCTTGATTTAAACTGCTGCGATTTGTATATACAACCCAAAGGAAATATTGTTTGTGTGTATACAAGTAGCAAATAAACAAAATTAATTTAATTTAAAAAACAAACTAATAAACAGACCCGACATTGATGTCAAGTGTTTACTACAGATTTAAATTCGTTCATAACCCGAGGAAGAGACTGATCTATTGTAAAGATGTAAGATGTTATATTGAATGGAATATATGCTCATATGCTAAAGCATTATAAACAGTTAGTACTTCAGTATTCATACAAAACCAATAGTTGCTCTGTTTTGTAGTATACTCGGTAAGCAGCATCATTCATATTCAACATTTAACATTGAAATCAATTCATATACATTTTTCTGTACAGGGGCTAAGCGAAATCCAATGCACAATTTCAATATATTCTCATATTAGAATTCAAGTATTTATATACATACCAGACAAACGAGGAAGAAGGATGTCTCCTGTCTGCGGTATAACGCTATTTAAATTCAGTGCTTAGCGATTCAGTATACCAAACTAAGAATCAATACTTGCTTTTAACAACTTTTACAACGAGTTAGGCCGAAAACATAGTCAGCCTCCAAACAAAATTTACGCTACCAAACATATGGTCGTGACGTCACCAAACATTTGCCAACGAATTTAAAGTATGAACCGGTAACAAGTATTTGGTGCAATGTATATGGCAATTCAATACATGTGCAATATAGCGACATTTTATTTGGTCTCAACTCGATGTTGAAGTTATTTTATTTGGAGTCACTAGTCATTTTGACGTCACGACCAAATGTTTGGTAGCGAACATTATGTGTGGAGGCAAACTATGTTTTCGGCCATACAGGACTCACGATCCAGGTCGAATCGGTTTGGAGATCGACAGATAAATTTGGTGCATATCAGAGGAATATTAAGAGAGGGTGTTAGGTCGTTAAGTCTTATAAAAAGTGATAACGTCATGTCATAAAAAGCACGAATATCGATGTCCGCAGGCATTCGTTGCTCTCCTGTTCTTGCAAGCATTGGGGCAGGTTCATAGAAAATTTACTTCGGCACTACCTTTATCACTGAAAGCGGAAATACCAGATCTTACCACCGCCATCGCCACTCTAAGGGTTGGTTTACACTGTAACGATTTGTAGTCGACGAAAGATAATGGACTTGAAAAACAAACCGAGATTTGCTGACGGATGGCAATGACTCTCAGCAACACCTCGTTGACAGCTGCTGCTGGTAGCGTTCTTGACTAACTAACATGTTTTTTTTTAATTTTGCGATGACATAAAACTAGTTGTGAAGTCGTTCAGATTTATTGGCCATCGCAACCCTCAAAGACCCGTCGCCAGCCTTGATTCCTTTATGTCAGCGACGTTCGTTACCATCTGTCATCAAATCTAGATAATTACTGGTTATTGTTTTATTTTTGGTTTCAAACCTCCTTAATTTTGTGATTTTCGTCACCTTCCGTATATGACAAGTCGTCACATTGTTAGTATGTCTTAATCCTTGCTATTATTTGAAGTGTGTAGTGGAAGGATCTTGAAATATGTTCATCAGGAAAAATTGGTAAAATTTATATGTTACAAATCCAGTATTTTACTCACGTTTTTGACGTTTCGTCTTTCGTCGGAAAGCGTTGTCACATAAATCTTACCAAATCATGTAGTGGAAGGAGTATTTAAGTCACATATTATAGGTTTTGATTTACGAGCGTTTGAATTTCTAAAATTTTATATCAAAAAGAAAATATTTATGTATTCGTCGGAGTGTAACATTTATGGTGATTTAGAAGGCTGTATCGATTATTTATTTAAGTACTTCTTCCTCTAAAGACATACTTTTAAATCTCGATATAGTGCACCCCATGTTTTGCTCCTAAACATGTTCCTTACCACAATACCAACAGGTCTACATCACAAACAAGTGTTAAAATGAAAGTTACATTCGTTATATATCAGAAATAGGCAATCCATTTCATATCTTATAAATCATATACAAAATATGGGACAAAATGGCAACTGGGAAAAGGTGAACTATATTGAGATTTTAAAGTATCCGCCTACCAAATAATTCTTAATTTATTGTTTTAAACAGAGTAATCCAAACATTATTATTTGTGATGTACAAGTCACGACAAATCATTTAGCATGTCAAAATAAATCCTCTCTTACTGATCGTAGATGGCGTCTTATTAGTTGTTTCTAGTAGTAGAGAATCATAGGCTTTGGAAAGTTCACGGCACTGTCTCTGTTTAAGGCGGGGCTAGATTCTCTTTTAACGCCATCAACGTCAAGAAGTAGAAGTCATCGCTCAGCCAACATCCGCTGTGGACGGAGGGGTTTCCCCTAAAATATTACTGAATATTCATTGGTGAGTGTCGTGGATCATTATTAACTTTATTTTAATATCTTCAACCGACAAGTATTTATATCTTCATTCTCAATTTGACATGTCATTTGTGCAAATCGAACCTTATTAAACATTTTACCTCACAGACCTCTCGATTTTGGCTTATATTTCTTAAGACCAACCATCAAGATACATAAAAAGTATTTTTAGTCTACTGGACATGACAATTAATTTGATACGCTATTTGACATATTTTTAGTATTATTTAGATATAAGACAAAGTTAACTCGACTCGACAAAAAAGCGTGACGACCACTTACGATGGACAAAAATCCCCTTTAATATTTGTCATAATATTGTCTGCCCTACTGTAACAGTTACCTCAGTCATACTAGGTGTCCCAAAAATGGTTACATGTAATGTAGAAAGATGATCGTTTGCAAAAAGTATACAAATTTGGTATGATTTATGAAACATACCTCCGCCAGGTGTTTTAAAAATTTTAATATCACAGCATTATTTTTTAAGTTATCAACAAATATAGATAACTATAATATCGGAAACGTTTTTTTTTTTCAAAATTCCACAAAATCGGAAGCATGTTCGTTTTATATAATTTTGACTTTCGTTCAAACCCATGTGAACTTGAAAATGACAGACCAAAACTTAGGTTGTTGTATATCATAGGATAGGGTAGGGTCGGGTTTCTTCATCCGATTGATACCAAAATCAAGTATATTCGACAAGTTGTTACATGATTCTGACGTCATAAATTACTACAGAAATGGGAACCAAATCAAAAATTGTGCTAATTCTGTTATTTCTAAATGTCGACTGAACTTTTGCTACTAAATAAAGAACATCATAATTTAAATCTTTCCTGTCAGTTTAAGATTATTTTTTCATAACTTTACAACAGTTTGCAGTTAAAACAGTTAAAGAATTATTGTTACCCATGACAATTTGAAAATGCTTTATGCGTATTCATCAACGTTCGCGCCACAACTTGATTGACAGGTTCAATATAAACAACTAATTCTGGAATGCATGAAATGCAGGTATCCCTGATTTGCATAATGGATATACTAAAGAGAGTTAAATCATTTGTCCTTAAAAATTGTATCAAATCTGGTTTAATGTAAATTCTGATCATTTAGGGAAAAAAACCATGCACATTAAATATTACAAAACGTGTATTCTTGTTATTTTCTTGAATTTCTAACAATGCGTTTCTGATATAGGTATCTACCTTTGTTGATAACTCAAAAACTAATAATGCTGTGATATGAACATTTTACGAGTATTTAGAAGAGGGTTGTAATATAATTTTTGCAAAGTTTCGTGTCTCTAACTAGTATAGTTTTAGCACACAATCATTTGTCTTCATTTGTCTTCATGTAACCATTTTTGGGACATCTGGTATTTTAACGAAATTCCATACAGTGTTCAATAATTTTAAGATTACGCAAATGATAAAAAAATCAGAAACACAATTAAAATGATTCCTCCCCGAAAACAGAGCAACATCCCAACTAAAAAGCTCTAACTCAACAGTCTACCATGTCATCTAACCCTAACTCATTATATTAACCATGCCGCAAAATTCAACAGTTTTAAAAATCCTCTAATCCGCGAGTCGTTACTTCCAGCCTATTGCAAACACATGCGGGTTTTTTTATGGTCCATTGATTCGCTCTCTGAGGCCTCGCTATAAGTAAATATGCCATTATTAGATAATACCTTTTTGAAATGCATGTACACACAACTATTATTAGCTTAGCTATCGGGGATGTTGGTTGCTGGAAGCAGAGCACGTTAAGCGGCCAAACTATTCAATTTCCTTAAGCCCTTGTTGTATAGTAGATGCTAACCCCATACATGCTTTGTAATGTTTATGATGTTCCATTTTTATCCCAAGATAAATGTCTATCAGATTATTTCTTAGCCCTTTTGTTTGAAACTAAATTTAATTAACAGAATCCATTAAGATTTATACAAATGGTCTTAACCGCTTTCACAATCTCTCAAATAAGACACATGTATTTTTTAGGTGTTCATCAGTGAAGAAATAAATATTTGATTTAGGTTGTTGCAAAGATTTCCAGCGATGAAAACTTGGCAATGTAAAAACCGCAGAGCACCCTAGGGATTTCTTGTGCACTATTCACATTGCTTCCGTGATCTTACTGTTCCTGAATCTTTTAAAGGATGTTTGGAATATATCACGAGGGGTATGTTTTAATTAAATTGTGTTACTTTTGTTGGTAATTCTATTATCAGGTTAAAAAAACTAGATTTTGTATTGAAATGTCTGTTTATTTACTGTAAGTCTTTTATAAATTCTTATATTGCCAATTCTAATTACAGATTGAAAGGCAGGCTCTGGTTACGAAATACAGAGAATGATCCTCAAATAAGCCGTATAAACAAATCTGTGTTTGTTTATTTTGCTGAATGTCATTCCTTTCAACATAAAATATTGTAAAAACTATAAAAGTGAAAGTTATTTTTGAAAGCAAAACAAAAAGCAAAAACAAATATAAAACAAATGAGGAGATGTTTAAGTTTAACTTATGTGTGAAAGTTAGAGAGTGTAATGTTATTATTTTCCTCTCGTTCTTTATCTTTTTCTTGTTTATGGTACCAAAGTTGGCCTTTTAAGATTTGAATTAGGTCGTAACACAACTTGACCATCTACACATGTTGTCTGTTGACTTTAGGGTTACAATCTAGAGTGTAATCCAAATCATTGGAGTTGGTACTTTGAATCTTTATTTTAGTTGTAAAAAAATCAAACAGAAAAAGGACGATTGTTGCATCTAAATTACATTTACCTGACATACGAAATATCAAAGCATGTAAAATTAAAACTTAATTAGAGATTTGTATACGGTATTTTGTTCTCACTTTACTTCATATACCATATATAATAGGAGGGCGAATTTAACAATAAGCATTCTAACAATCTCGACGAAACGAGATACACTGTTTAATTAAATTTTCATTTTATAAAATATGGTTCAAAGCTCAATATCTAGTTACAACTTGCCGTGTAGTTTATTTGTAATTTATAGGTTCGGGTGACACGGTCAATTTTTTATTAAAAGTCATTAAGTATAATGTCCAATAGTTTTTTTCTTTCATTTAATAGTTTTTGTTAAGACTTTGAAGTCCTTACGGGGTAATCTTTATCTTACATATATTGGTAACTGTGTTGATATGAAAATGAAATCTAATAGAAGTTTGGTTCCACCTTCTTCATTACATCGTTCCTTACCTCAAAATTGTTTGAATTAGGATATTTTATTTGCCATTACTTTGATCGTCCATAAAAGATGAAATGTGATGTATTATATTAAGCGAATAAATTAAACCACTAAAGGTTTGGGACACATCATTTAACAACGTGTAGATCATATGTAAAATGGAAAGGATAACAATTTGGTCACAAATAGGCATGGAACAGGACAAATCAATTAAGAGAATGACAAGATTTTAATTTAGCACCACACTTATAAATGAATAGGGCAAAACTGCAGGGTACGTTTAATAAATACACCCTGATGTGTAATATTACACATGTTGTACAATGTATTTAAGTTTGAATTACCCAAACGGCCAAAATATCCACTATTTTATTTTGCTGTACCAATAACAATTTGCATTATACAATTTCTCAAGATACCTGTAAGTTGTAAAGAATGGCCTTTTTTTACAACAATGATAACGTTACAATATGTATTTCAGGAAGTTTTAAACACACATCCCTTTCCATAGATTCACCTATATGTTTTAGTATTTAAATATTGATTCTGTTTTCAACTAGGTTAACCAGTGTCTATATGTAGGTTGATGTCACACAGCCAGAGTTGGTTGAAGTTGTAAAATAACATCGGCACAATGGTTTTCAGTTTCAATTTCATGATTTCGTCTTAAGATGAATTCCGGATTCCACAATGTGACTGTCAGAACCAAATTAGTAAAATTTACGAGGGGTTTTCTGAAATTTCAAACTGCAAAAACAACAGCCTTAAAATAAAAACAGTTAGTAAAGCAAATCTTTGGTAATTGAATCCGTTGGGAAAGGCCATCAAATTGTTAAACTATTGTACGGTTTTAATACTTTTAAACATTAAAAATAAAAGTAGATATTTTTTTTTTCAAATTAACAACCTCTTTTGGCAGTTTGAAAAATAAAGTGTTTTTTAGTGGTGTATAAAAGTATAATACAAAATCGCAATGGAATCCTTTAAAAGAAGCATTGTGTAGGATACATACACACCCATCTAGTACGCCGCTAGTTACTTCCACAATTTGTTGGCTAAATAAAGGAGTGTACACAGCCTGTCTGGGTGTACACAGCCTGCAACGTTTTGATTATACATGCGAAAGCATTATAATGATCAATAATAAGTATACTTAGAAGCTAAAACTTGAGCAAAGTATTTCAAGAGGCATTGTTGTACTATGCAACAAATAAGTTTGATGTAGATTTGGAAACCAATGAAAAAGCTTATTATTTGAAAAAATGTTGTACCATTAAAGGTATATAACTTGCATTCAAAATGCATTCACATATGTAATGGAATAAATAGCCCAAGCAAACCAAAAGCCACATTTCGAGTTTTAATCAAACGATAACTTAAATGCGTTAATCAAAGTTTTGACGCGCATAATTTGATACGTGCATGCTAAAGACACACACTTTTTAAATCCATTATATTTAAACTTTGTATCACAATACTAAATTTTACCATGTGACCCGTTTCCCGCTATGACTTGACCTTAGCCAATGGCTTCAGACATGGGTCATATACATTTGGTAACTTGTAGCGATCCCCGTCTTTGTTGAGAGAAGGTTTAAGTGCAGTAAAGTAGACTTCTTTGCAACCAGTTCAAACCAACGGGGTTTTTGTCCAAAATCCTCACTTCATTAATGTCAATGTGAATATGTTGAGACACTCTGATGATGTGGAACTTCAAGTCTTCAAATATTGAATGTCATTGGTTAAGGTCAAGTCATATCGAGAGATAGGGTCATTTGGCTGAAGAAGTCTGTAGAAATAGCATGTGAAAATTTCAGCGTTGTGATCCAAAGTTTTTAAAAATAATGGAATAATAATATAATGGATTTGTTAATTACCAACACAGATGAACTTTCAGTCTAATGGCACACGTGTTGTATCCTAAATACGGTTATATAGTACTTGGTAAATATTGGTGACTTGGTTGATTTTGCCATTTATGGAGACAATTTGATTTTAAAATGTGTATAGATTTTTTAAATATGCTAATTGTTCGGTTACGATTTTATGGGAAATCAAATTTGAAAAGCGCCCTCGAAAATGCTTATTCAATTTTCTGATAATTAGCATTGGAAGGGGTGGGTCGATTTGAATTTTTTGCAACCAAGTGAAGTGTATGGTAATTGTAGACAAATACATAGAAGGGCGATTAAAATTACTTATTGTTTTTGTGCGTCAAGTATTATGTCCATATGGACCCCCCTCCCCCCGACCACTTAAGTGTTAATTGCACTTTCCGGCCTAAGTGACCTTCTAAAGTCAAAATATGCTTAAACAGTAATGAATAGACGCGTTTTGTGTCAAAAACGGAAAATCTACTTTTTTGTATCATTTTTTTTCCATTTTAGAAGCAATTATTTCAAAATCTTGATCGCGACTTTCCATTCATTTTGCCAGAGTAACCCACATATAAAGCTTGCAATAAGTATTCCCGTATTATTCTTTATCTTATTTATATGACATTTACTTTGTAAATTTGTCTAACATGAGTAAATGCTGCCTATTGAATGTACAACATACCGTATAATTCGATATATATAATCATTATTTTGCAAACGGACGTAGTAACTGATCACTCATCTGTCTATGCCAGCACTTTTTAAAATGTTTTCATCTAAATGGAAATTGACAAAAACAATATTTTTCTCTAAGCCTTCTCTATCTCATACATAACCAGATCATAGCACAATGTTGTTTTGGTTAAATGTATTCTGGCAGTTAGGATGGTTAATGACCACGGACTGTTGCCACAATGTTTTCTATGTAAGCAGCAGCAGCATTTTCAACCTATGGGAGATTAATACAAAAAGTTGCTCGCCTTTAATGTTTCAAACCACAAATGGGCACTTTTTTTGTAAGAAAAAGTAGGTAATTTTGAATAATAATTAAATAATGGAAAAACTAATCACTACTTTGTTGTATATTAATGTGTAGATAAAACAACATGGAAAATAATATCTTTATACATCGGACTAGCAAAAAGAAATAGGCAAGACAATTGGTGTGATCCCGTCAAGTGTTTACTGCAGATTTGCATCTATTCATAACCCAAGGGAGAGCCTGATCCAAAGCGAAGTTGTTGAAT
>JXSR01S019524.1:72247-89117 GCA_000969725.1 Ophiothrix spiculata | reverse complement strand
AAATATAAACAAATGTGCAGCAGTAGTGTGGCATTAAGTGCAGATATATTGCTTTCAGGAATTTAATGAAAATATTCAAAAAAGAAAATATCAAAGTGATGAACCCAACAATAAGTTTAAGTTATAGCGTAGGTGCTATAACTCCGATGTTATATCAGATGTCAGAAAAAAAATAACATCTTATTGTTGTTTTCATTTTGTATTTTATCTCAAATGGTTAACACAAGCAGAGGTGTTAAAACTGTGCGAAAGACCATGCACGATAAATCGTAGCCTCTAATTAAACACATTTTCAGGAGCGATGTTTGTTAAACATCTTTTTCTCGGTGCAAGTGAAGATAATTACACATATTTTGGTGGTTGTTAAACACTGTAGCCCATATAATTGCAATGAATTTACCACGTTTTATGTAAAGGTCTTGAAACTTATGTTGGTTTTGGTCAGATTTGATAGGTTATCTAGTTGAGTGCGAAATGGAGCTCCGAATGTGATAAGTTTGTCATGTACTGGTAATGTTTTATTTCAAAACTTTCTTTTAAATGTGTTAATTACAATAATAATTGCGCAAAATGTCAATAACACCTAAATTAATTTCGACCTAACCTCCCCCCCCCCTATTGTACATAATGAAATGTCTCAGAAGACATCTCTAGAAACTTAATTTCTTTTTTCATGAAACATTGCATTGTGTTTAATGTGTTATTCTGCTTCTTTCATCGTAGCATTTGTCGCAAGACTTGATTATTTCTATTTAGCGATGTGTCTCCATCAATCAGCAAGAAGTGACAATTTGACTATGCTGTTTTTACACCAACTATATTATATCCTGAATAATTGAGTTTTAATTTTAACAATCATGGTAGAATAGTTGCTCTAGAAAAGATATCAAGGAGAATCAAGGTGTTTCAAATTTGCTTTGCCTCTTATATAAAAACACCCTTGGAAATTGTATGTTTACCGTTGGCGTGTTTCAACCTCTCTCTATAAAAGAATATCTTCCTTTCTTTATGGAAGTTCGTTAACCCCGATAAGGGTTAAAGTTATTCTGCGGCAAGAAACAAGATGAAGCATCTGGTATATTACTTTCTACATTAAACCAATGTAAAAGTTTTCATAGAAAGAATCAAAAAACAGTTGAAATATCTTACATTATCTAACGACATCAAAAATTCAGAACTAAAACTTAGATTCGTATATGTACTGATGTTTAACATGTTCAATCTTTTTATATCGTTTAAAAGAGTGTATGGTTACACTAAAATGTTAACTGCATGTGTAGGGGCACTTAGCAATGGTATTTACATCAGCTTGAGCAGAGATAGTAAGAAATACATTATATTCTCATATGAATTATACAAACGCCCACGAAAAGCTTTATTATGCATAATGTCATTTCTGTCACTTACCAATCTAGTCTAGTACGAGGGTATTATCATATTCACATGTCTTCAGTTCGGGTAAGGATGTTGCCTACAGATAAATGAACAAAAAGAGAAATCCTAACTTTAGTACTTGTTTTGAAATTATTTTTTTGTGTATGGGCATCAGTGTAATCCTTCTATAGTTGAAATAGTTTATCCTCCAAAAGGTGCAAGCCGATGCGAAAGCATGTAACTTTATAAGTAAAATTATGCAAATTGTACGCCGTCATAATATCATCCAGGTCATCACTAGTTACAAGTGTTTGCTCTGTTTATTTTATTTAAAGTATTATTTCTTTACATGTATCGGCAATAGTCAATTTATAATGTAGATACTAGGTAAAGTGATTAATAGCTATGCTTCTCTTAACATCCTTTTCAAGGACCTCGATGTTTATTTCCGACAGCTTTGAATAATATATTATGCTTTGGTTCACTGTATGGTATTGTAATTTATTTTAACGAGGCAAGTAGAGTGAGTGAAACACTCTAAGCGTCAAAAAGATATCAGATACATGTATCAATTGTACATCACACCCAAAGTCGTTGTCTATTAATGTGTTTAGTGCATTGTTTAATTGCACTCACTTTTGTTTTTGCTTGCGTAGCTAAAGGTCATCATTACCTAACTTGCCAAGTTACATATTTCCGACAGGTTAGAATATTAACCTCGTCTACCTAGGGGGGGGGGTGTCTCCCCGCTGCATAAAACGCAAAAACAACCGACCTAAGGCATTTGGGTAATATCTTTTACATCCTTTGTAGTCTTTTTGATGAAAAAATTAGGGAGGTACCACCTAAGGTGGAGTTAGGGAAGGCCGTCAAGGTCCGGGTTAGGGGAGGGCATGGTTGAGCCCCGGGCAATTTCGGGTTAGGGGAGGGGATGGTTGAGCCCCGGACAATTTTTAAAAAATATATGCATACTATGTAGCTGAAACATATTAGAATTTCCTTTCTCTATTTCAAAAAAAACATGATGAAATCCGTTATTTATAATATTTATAGCAAAACTTTGATTTGGTGGCCATTTTTGCCATAATCCTGATTTTCCGATCCTGACGAACCAATGACGTCATAATTACGTAACGCCTTGACTGAATGTTGTGATCTTGGTATCGTTAGATATGATTGGACCATGTCTATCTATTGATAGCAAAATCAAGTTCAGAGAATGTTCCGTTTCACCCCCCCCCCCTTGGTAATAGCCTTGGTAGACGAGGGTAAAATGTATCTTGCTTTTGTTCATCGTATGGTACTGTCATTTATTATAACCGGCAAGTGGAGTGAGTGAAACAATCTCAGTGTCAAAATGATATCAGATACAGGTAGCAATTGAAACATCGCTCCCCAAAGCCGCTGTGTCTATTATAATGTGTTTGATGCAGTAATTTGTTTAATTCCACTCACTTTTGTTTTTGCTAGCGTAACTACAAACATCATTGCCTAAATTGCCAAATTGTAAGTGCGATTAACCTAACCCTAACCCACCTATAAATCACGAATAGTTCAAATCAAATTAGTCATAGACGCGGGTTACATACAGGAACCAAATCCCTGCTTGGGCAAGGGCCGCCTAATATCCTGGCAAGTATGTGCCTTTCAAGGAGCGCGATGGTAACAGGTTTCTCCTACGACGTAATTGAACTACAAACGGGACATCTCTCAAATAATGTATTCATCAAAATTATTCCTTTGTTGGTAACTCTTGATAAAAACTGACAATTAACATTTGTTGTACAGAGCATTTTTGGAAAGTGCAGTGTGTGGTGTGTTTTTTTACAGCAGACTTCTCGTTCCTCTATAATGTGGTATTAATGTATAGGTATTGATCCTGTTTTTCCTATTATACCAAATTTATAGAAAATTAGAAAATCTGCATCAGAATATAATGCGGTATTTTTGTTAAATAATGTAAAAAATCAATACTTTTACCCAAATACCAAGGTTGATTATTTGCCATAAACGTAGTTAAAAATACATTTTTTTAAATCATAAGTTAGGCTCTGGAGCACAATTAGGCCACACATTAGTGCGGCTGGCTGCAACCTGTCCAAAGCATTGATTTTTGGCCACCATAGGCTTGGTTATGCACATCTAAATAATTGGATTATAAATAATCAAAATATGTCATGAATATTTTACAATAATTTTAATTGGCAAAATCAAATCTATGGTGGCCATCTTGGAAAATCAAATTTGCGGCCAGGTTACGGCCGACCGCACAAAGTTATGGCCTAATTGTGCTCCTACGCCTCAGCAGCATCGACATTATGCAATCTTAAATTGGAACCTTACTGACGTCAACTGTGATTAATTAACAGCTGTAAGTGCGTATTTTTCTGCTTTAAGCTATTATTTTCTATAATCGATTGGTGATTTTTAATCACTTTTTAAAACCAGCTATACTCCATATTGATTGAACATTCAATGCCAAGGGTGAAAGAAATGTTTTGAAAATGACATTTAATTAAAAACTTTCAACTGTTAATGTAAGTTAATAAAATATGTATTGTGCCTAGATCAGGATAGATATCTTCGAGGCAATAAAAATCCAATATGTAATTTCAAATTATCAATACATGCAATATTGGTTCAAGAGCTGCCTGTCTATAATGCTTGACCTTGCTTTATATACTACGGTTTTTTATTCCCTGAAGGATATGAGTGTCGCGGTGAATAAAGTCGATAAAATGTTCTCCGTAACACCAAAGCTGATTGTTTACTTTTAACCCTCGTCTACCCAGGCTATTTTTTGTAACCCGTCTCACCCAAGGGGGGGGGGGTTGTTGCAACCCCCCCCCCCCTAAATTTTTGGAACGGTTTTGCTATTAATAGATAGGTATGGTCCTCCCCTAACCAATGATACCAAGATCACAAAAATCGGCCAAGGCGTTACGTAATTATGACGTCATAAAGTTCGAAAATCAGAAAAATTTGGATTTTGGCAAAAATGGTCACCAAAATCAAAATTTTGCTATAAAAGTTCTAAATGACCGATTTTCATCGGTTTTTTTGCTAATAAAGAAGGGAAATGATAATTCTAACATACCCTGCAAGTTTCAGCTTCATAGCATGCAAATATTTTTCAAAATGGCAAATTTTCCGGGGCTTCACCAACCTCCCCCAACCCCTACACCCCAACTTTGACGGCCTACCCTAACCCCACCTTAGGTGGTCCCCCCCTAATTTTTTCATCAAAATGACCGCAAAGGATGTAAAAGAGATTACCCAAATGCCTGGGGTCTGTTGCTTTTGCATTTTTATGCAGCGGGGGAAAAACCTTAGGGGGAACCCCCCCCCCCCCTGGGTAGACGAGGGTTAAATGTTTGAAATTATCAAAGTTGAACCAAATAAAAACGAGTGTGCTGACATATTTTAAATGTTATATCTACATTTTATAAAATGTTTTTGTGACATTTATTTATTGCTCTCCTTCAACAATATGATAAAACATTATGATAAGCTGTCATCGGAAATCCTAATTCTTAGCTAAGAAAATTATTATGTATCCATTACATAACTCTTGTGAATATATCAAAACGTGATTGTTGCACGTATTTTACCGTTCAACCGTAGCAAACAAGAAGTTTTTAACATTAACCCTCGTCCACCTAGGGGCTGGGGCGGGGGTGTTGTCGACGAATTGTCGACGATTACCCCAAACAAAGTGACCCCGGGCATCTAAGTAATTGTTTTTTATCCTTTACGGTCACTTTGAGGTAGGGTAAGCCGTCAAAGTCCAAGCCCCCCCCCCCCACCCCTTATAGAAAAGTTGCCATTTTAAAAACTATCTGCATGTTATTAATCTCAAGCTTACAGGACATGTTAAAGTTACCATTTTCTTTATTTATTAGCAAAAAAGTAAAACACCCGATGAAAATCCGATATTTAGAAATTTTACAGCGTTTTTTTTCTGACCTGAAGTCTTTAATGACGTCATAGTTACGTACCGCTTTGGCCATTTTTTATGGTTTTGGTATCAATCTAAAGAGGAGACACTACCCTGCTCAATGGTGTAAAACAACCCAACTTTTGCCTTGTCAATTTGTTTTTCACAGCTCCCCCCCCCCCCTTTTAGTTGACGACGTAGTAGAAAAAAACATAGGAAGACGAGGGTTAACAGTTCTACACAGATAAACGGACACGTATTTAATTGTATAACTTTTATACATTGATATACCACAATACTGAAATCACTCGTGGTATGTATCAGCGAATTCATATAATTAAATGCTCCCTTATGCAAAACTAAAAGCTAAATTTGAATTTGCAAAGTTAAATTACTAGGAGAGTAACTCAACAACTTATTTATAATTTATAGAAATATCCAAAAACATGTAAATACTTTCATAAGAATTAAATATTGCAAACACAATAAATCGATGTACATGTACTAGATATTTTAAATTGTTAGTTAAAATTAAAGGCTCAATAAAAGAAATTAGAAGTATCAAGCCTACAATCTGTCAAAATTTGAGAAAAATCGAATTGTTCGAACATCATGAAATTATGAGGTTTCGGCGAAAAAGGGTCAACTTTTCTAAGGGTCAACTTTTTCGAAGTAGTGTATTGACGTCCTTTTGACTTTGACAGTAAACATGAAATCACTAGAAAAGATCCATGTATTAAACTAAAGACTCTATTCTATATGTACGCCAAAAGTTGTGATATTTTGATATAGGTGTAAGTAGGTAAACTTTGCAGTAAACATGACGTTCAGCCGAGAAAAGGGAACTGTAGCCTAAATGTAATAATGTGCAGTAAGCGGAAATCAAGCCGCCAAAATCAACACCAAGACACCACTTAGAGGAGAGCTAGGCAGAAGCCACCCTGGAAAAAATCGAGTACAATTCTAGTACACATTCCTGAGGTGCAAATTTGGAACACAGATTCGAGTATAATTTAACTACAATTCGAGTACACAAATTTGTACTACAATTCGAGTACACAAATGTGTACTAGAATTGTAATCGTTTTTTTCCAGGGCATGTATTCGATTTCATGTTCCATCTATTTGTTTGATATTGTGATGAATAAACATTGTATGGAACATAAATGATAAATAAATCAAATACTGGAACTTACATTTGCAACTATGCGACGTTGCGACCATAACCAATGGTCTTCAACAGGCATCTGATTCTTGTGGATGATCACGTGACAGACGGCTAGTGACGTCTCGAAGTGCCCGGTCCCACACGTGAGATAAGCAGTAGCGTAGACCCCCCTTTTTTATTGAGGGTCGGGTTCTCAATCATTTCCCAAATGGCTTCCTTAATTCCTCGCTTGTGGTATTGTTCCTCCTTATCAAGAATTATAACATCCTCTAAGTTCACGGTATGTTTAGAGTCTCTGATATGAAGATATACTGCAGAGTTCTGTGCTTCGTTGGTGCTCGGCCTTCTATGTTGGTTAATTCTGGCCTTTACAGATTGTTTCGTTTCACCAACGTAGGTTTCATTACAATTACTTTCACTGCATTTCACTGTCACGTGATCATCCCCAGGAATCAGATGCCTGTTGAAGACCATTGGTTATGGTCGCAACGTCGCATAGTTGCAAATGTAAGTTCCAGTATTTGATTTATTTATCATTTATATTTACTACAACTGGATGAATGAGAACATACATCTTCATATTGTATGGAACATATACATGAATATAAATCACGGAGTTACACCAACCTCTGTGACCTTCAAACTTTGAATGGACACGTCACAACTCATCCTCCTCTTCCCTGGGCCATGAACATATTGAAGACATCTCGTAATTACGAATGTCATGCATATTGACGTACAATTTGTAACTCAAGTTGAAATTGAAATAAATATCCCAGAGGTATTTAAAATGCAGTACATAACCTGGCCAATAAACCCGTCTTGTTACACCCTCAAGAAAACGGTGTAACTAAAAAGGTTGTCATACTGTACTTCGTGACACGGACACTGATCTTGTTCCATTTCCTTATTTTGAATCAATAAATATTGAAGCGAAGAACTTTATTTCAGTCGATGGTGACCTTTTTAGGTGGCTTATTATCTAATCGATGTAACTGTGTCATCACAACATGTACCCTGAAGCTATTTACAGAAAAAATAACAAAACACTGTACAAAATTATCACTTATCCACTACTTAACCTTGGTTAAGATTTAAAAAATATTATTGTGACATGATCATAACATTGTATAAACAAAATGTATACGTGCTTGTGTGTTACATAAAAAAACCCGAATGCAATGTTTTATAGAAATAATAATGTTTTTACAGTTACGGCTGCTGCTTGTGTTTTTCTAGTTATTCACCTTCATACGGTTGGATATGTTACGTGTACGGCACAATTAATTTCAAATAATCGTTGGCCTTGAAATAAAAAATATTGATAAAATCAAAATCCGCAACGGATTAATTGCTAGAATAAAATATGTTATAGTAGAGGAAAAGTAGGTTGATGTTGGGGATGTGAATGCGGTTTGGATACTTCCAACAGTGCATCAAACTTTTTTGTAAAACATCAGAAATAATTTAAATTATTTTTTTACGTAAATTTTACATACATTTTTCTTTTTCTGAACTTCTATACTTAAAGAGTAGCAGATGTAAAAAACTGTACTTTCACTTTGAGACTTTTGTTCATTTTCTAGTTTTGAATAAGACTAAACATACTAAGAATGCAACATTAAGGTTAATTTAAAGCTGAAAGCTTAGTGGAAGAAGTGGATAAGTGCCATTTTGACAAAACTGAGATATTGGGTTATTTTGAGGTCAGAGTAGAACAAAAAACATTTGACAAATTTGTGTGTGATTCACCCTCTCATAAGGGGTCGTCACGATTGATTGAATTTTGGTACACATTCCAGAAATGCTAAAATATGTCAAGTTACATATCAAATTACTCGTCTTTCCAAATATATAGTGCTACTTGGTTAAGGAAAAAACCTAAAAAATGTAAGGTCAAATGTTCAAAAAGGTCCGATTTGCGTCGGATGACATCTCAAATAATTGTTCTTCTCGACTTGTAAATTCCAAAGAACAATACTTTGGGAAAAATTTGATTGGTTATTTTAAAATATTTACAATTGCTTAGTTAGCGATTACGATTTTAGTGATTGTTGATTGTATCAACCCCTGTAATCAATAACATAATTCCTTATATGAATTTAATATTCTCTATTGATTTAGAAGTTATAACAAGTTAGAACTTCATACGCTCATAACTCAATACTAGTATTTTGACAATGAATACTTCTTCCACTATTAAAGCTTTCTAAAAATGTGTTAAGATCCTGCTTCAACTAGTCAATTTTCAATCGGCACATTCAAGAAAGCAGTTCTATGAACATTCTGTAAGAAAGTGAACAGAATTCTTAATCAACATTAACCTGCTTGAGGTAAAAAAAAATACGAACAAATTTATATTCGGTTGGGAAACTTCTTGGTAGCTTTTGGACATTAATGCATTAATGAAGAAGAAGAACAAGAACAAGAAGACGAAGAAGAAGAAGGCGCTTTAGGTAGAGAAACTGTAAAATAACTTGCGTCATTTCACGCTAACAATGCAAATGATGATTCAAGATTCACCTAAAACATGTATATACAGGGTGTCTAAAAATTAACTCCCCATTTTTAAATGCTTATAACTTTAAAACCAGGATTCGCATGGCAGCTACATACATATGTATTGATAGAGGAAACTTGTAGAATTAATTTGGTACCAAACATGATATAATTGCCACTTTTGAAAATCATTTTCAACGTAAATTACGTCAAACGTAAAAAGCCTACTTTCATACTCAGAAGAAAAACAAATGTGCGAGTCACATGTAGAGGAGGAAGCAATCTTTGAAGACAGGAGAATCATTCATGATCATTTTAATGACTAATTCAGCGAAACAGCTTTTACAATGTTAATTACAAATATTTTTGATTGTGATTTTGTCTTAATAATTACATAATGCTCATTAATATGTTTTTAATTTGTCATAATAAATGGTACACAACAGCATTACCCCTATTACACATTCAAAGTTACACTCACAGGGACATATCAAATTACCTCGGATCCTTCTTAAGATTAAGCTGCCTAGTATATCAGAATATGTTCTAGATGCCTCCTTGTAGATTTCAAAAAAAATATTTACTTTAACGACAAAGCTCTGGACGTTTGTGAATGCGTTCTTCTTGATCTTCCTGTTTTCACTGATGATGTTCTGTTTCAGGTCAGAAATAGTCCATGGTGTTGAGATGTATTGTCCTTCAGATAACCCAAAAAAGTAATTGAGTGGACTTAAATCATCGGAGTGAAAGGGCTAGGATTTCCTTGTCTTGAGCAATATGAGTGTTCATGAAAAAGTTAATTAGTAAAGCCATTTTAAACCTTTTATCTGTATGAGGCCTCATGTCGTCATAGTGAAGTGGCAGAAGAGTATCAACCATGTATGGTTTATTGGCTCAACCACTTTGAACTTTCAGACCTTCTCGCTATCTTAGAAGTTTACTGATTGCATAATGTTTGGTATCAAAAGAATTCTACAGGTTTCCTCTATCTAGTTGCCATGCGACACCTGGTTTTAAAGTTATAAGCATTTTAAAATGGGGAGTTAATTTTTGGACACGCTGTATAGACACTAATTAACAATCGAAAAAACCATCCGTCTTTCAATCACAATGTATTTTATAGCTGTAGCTGTATATATATTCATTATCACCGTCGCCATATCTCTAAAGTCGTTTTATAATGACTCGTCGATGCTCTTCTGCTGTATCGTTTGTCATCTTAATCCATTTTTGCTTTTGGCATCAGACACTTGTCTGGATAACTTACTCATGTGTTTGTATCATTTACATAGGTATTGATTTAAAACAGCTACACATTTTATAACTCTACTGAATTTATTAAAACCAATGGCGGATTCTGTTTAAAATCAAATGTTTTTATATCTTTTAAGGTCTTTATAATCAATGCGTAAATGATGCCCGTTGATAATGTTAAGCCATTAGTGTCCCTGGTAAGTTAGCAGCTCAATATTGTTTCAATGCTCCGATATCGTCATGAGTAATCTATTCTTTCTGCTTAAGGCATGAGACAGAAGGTATCTCAGATTTTGATTAGAATTTAGTTATTGTCGTTCTGACAGGGTTTTTTTTAATGCAACGAAATGACAGTGCCCTTTAAATATAAAGTTTGAAAATATGGATGCCATCGTAGAACAAATAAGAAAATGTTTTGTCCTATAAATATACACACGACACGATCGGTGACTCGTAATCACCTGACTAAAAATTAACCCTCGTCCACCTAAGGGGGGGGTGGTTACCACCCCCCCCCCCCTAACGGATCGTCGCCGATTGCTCCAGAACGCAAAACAAAGCGACCCCGGGCATTTAAGTAATTGTTTTAACATCCTTTGCGGTCATTTTGATGAAAAAAAGTCGGGGTAGCACCTTAGGTGGGGGTAGGGTAAGCCGTCAAAGTCCGTGGGTAGGGGGGGGGGGTAACCCCCCCCCCCCCCCTATATAAAAAGTCGCCATTTTGAAAAATATCTGCATGCTATTAAGCTTAAACTTACAGAACATGTTAGAACTACCATTTTCTTTATTCATTAGCAAAAAACCTGATGAAAATCCGATATTTAGAACTTTTATAGCGATTTTTTGATTTTTTTTCAATTTTCGCCGAAAATCAGATTTCGGCGAAATTTTCCGACCTAAAGTACTTTATCACGTCATAATTACGTAACGCCTTGACCGATTTTCATGATTTTGGTATCAATAGAAAGAGGAGACCCTACCCTATACTATGGTATAAAACAACCACACTTTTGGCACATAAATTTCATTTTCACAGGGGGGGGGGGTAACCACCCCCCCCCCCCCCCCCTTAGGTGACGACGTAGTAGAAAGTACGTTAGGTGGACGAGGGTTAATAGAAGAATCAGTTCTATATTACCATTAGAGAGTGTCAGGAAGGAGTATAATGAAAAAACGTTGTGACCCATATTAATATTCTCATTTCTAGAATCAGGGTCAGAATATGTCTTGTTTTGGTGTCCAAATAACTCCTTCGAAGAGTCAATATTGGATACCATTGAAGAGTTTTTGAAAATAGCAAGTATAATGGAGAGTTTTTGTTACCCTTTTATACAGTCGTTAACTAAAAAGTAACAAGCATAGTCAAGATGTCTCCTTTTTATGTGCACATAAATGTTTCGAAGAGAGGCTTTACATTTATCCCTTAGATAACACTCAAGAGAGTCTATTATATTTGCGTTCCTCTAGATTGAAGAAGGTAGACTCTTCTAAGGTGCCAGTAGTATATACTGAAACCCTACTTTTACAAATGTGAATGAAATCTGAAGGAACCTAGTTGGACAAGTACAATCACTAAGAGTCTTTATTTCTCTGTGAGTACTTCATTTAAAACTCAAAATTGAATTTGTGTTTTCTTTGTTTACAAACGATTGAACACGTTAATTATTATAACTCTGTGTGTTGTCTTATGAAAATCTTCTTCTTTTACTTTATCAATTGAGAGCCTTTAAGAATATTTTGAAAGATCAACTATGAACATTCCTTCTGTTGACCTGGGATATTTGAATAGTACAATCAATTCAATTAGATCTAGATTCAATATCAGACATATCCCCTTTGCTCCCAGACATCAAATCTATTTGCCTTCTGCTGAAAAATGTAGACGGTATTTGCACCGTAATGCGATTGTGTGCAGTAATCAGGTAATTTAAATCGAGCAGCGTAAGTCAACATTTAATATGGGGAAACTGGATAGAAACAGTTTATTCGATTCATTTTTCAATCAAATTGGACGTCTGACACAGAAAAAGTGCATTAAATAGGCATACACAACGTCGCAGTTGAATATAACTTCCACATAATGAGCGGAAAGACGTAAATTGTAAGTTGAATTTCAAATATTCCGAGCTCGAAGTAATTAAAAACATAACAATAGCAAGTAATACTTTTGTTCTCAATAGTTTATAAGAGATGAAATGCAAATGGATGAAATACATTATTAGCTTTTAGATATGCCAAATTTGAAGTATAGTTGAAAATGGTTCAACCCTAGTTCTACGCAGGGGGTTACATCAAACCCCCCTACTGATTTTTTTCTGCCGCTAAAAAGTCATCGCGAGGCGACTTGATGTACCTCTAAGTTCATCCTTTGCGCTTATCACCCCTACCACTTTCAGGGGGGTTAGAGTGTCCGTTCAAAGTTCGGTGGTCATGGGGGTTGGTGTAACTCCATGATTCTAAAAATATACTTTTTAGTCATTTATATAGCAGATATCTATTTTAAACTTAGTGTTTTGGTAAAACTAGTAATTTTCTACAATATTTAGGAAAAAACCGCATGAAAATTTGATATTCCTACGATTTTTTAGAAAATTTTGATTTTTGCCTATATTCTCTGTACAAATGCCGATTTTTACATTTTGGTAAGTATGACGTCACAGTGATGTCATACATTTACGGATGACCTTGTCCGTTCGAGGATCGGAGGTATGGGGTGGTGCAACTCCGTGTTTTTTTTTAAATGTCCTTTTTTGTCATTTACTGAGCAGATATTCATTTCAAATTTTGTATTTAGCTAAAACTAATAATTTTCTACAAAATTTAGTAAAAATCGCATGAAAATTGGCTAGTACTACGAAGTATTAGACAACTTCGATTTTTGCCTATATTTTTCACATTTCGGTAAGTATGACATCCGAGTGACGTCATACATTAACAGATGACCTTTTGTGTTCAGTATTAGTCTATATTAGTAAAGAGATAAATCAAGAACTTTCAGATTTCTACCTCATTGTTTTGAAAATTATCCTACAGTGGGTCTATG
The DNA here is from genome assembly GCA_000969725.1 of Ophiothrix spiculata. NCBI lineage: Eukaryota > Metazoa > Echinodermata > Ophiuroidea > Amphilepidida > Ophiotrichidae > Ophiothrix > Ophiothrix spiculata. The sequence goes on along the minus strand of JXSR01S019524.1, from coordinate 75,842 downwards.
GGGAAAATGTTAACGATTGTAACATTTGACACACGGTTACGACCGTTATGAATTGAGGGCTATATCTGGAAAAGTATGCAGGGTATTTAACTGGAAGTGCACCTGATATATAACACACCTTCATGTAGTACATAGATGAAATGAGAACAATGCTTGGTTTATAAGTTAACAAAAATGTTTGACACACAATGTTACGACCGTTATATAAAATTTAACTGAGCTCTGATTTTTTTATAGAAACATGAACAGTCAGTGCTGTTTTTAATTTCGGATGGGCATATGTTATCCCTTTCCAGTTTTACAAACAAGCTTTTTATAAAATCAGTTAATATCATTCATATCACTCTTTTCAGAAACAGTATTTCAAAAGCTACAATTTTTTTCCAAGAAAATGTAAAATTACCACAACATATGTAAAATATATATAGATCAGTATTTTACATTATCCAAATTTGACAACAATTTTCGGGCACCCTGGCGGCTAAATTTACTGTGAAAACACCCAAATACAAGTTCAATTGTCCTTTTTGCCCCCTCTATTTTGATTTTTACATGGCAAGTAGGTTTTATAATATGTTTTTCACCCTCCCACTAGCTACCGTCTGAGTCACCTTGCTTTTTGTAATTTCTCATTTGGAAAAAATGTAACCTTGAGATCGAATATCATACAATAAACTAGCCAGCTCTAAGTACAAACTGCAAGCTGAAAATAACCACTGGCAGTTTAACGGAAAGCAATACATTTAATCACTGGAACTCTGGATAAGAGACATGCTCATCTAATACTTGACCTTTCCGAGAGACATGGACCTTTACACAGCCTGAAGACAACACTACAATAGTAACGTAGTAACGATTTATCCAATGATAATATGAAATAACATTTTCGAGTTAAATATGGAGATTCAAATCAGTTGATCTACAAAATAAAAATATGATATTTATGCATCAAGATTTCACCCATCTGTTTTAAAATAAGAAACATCATTCAACAAAATTTGAAGTTGCATCTGATATGATTTGAGGAATGATGTGCTTTTTGATGGACATGTGCAGATTCATGCTGTAGATTTGTGATGTCATTATCCTGAAACATAAAACACGTTTTACAGATTATTTAATTCTCACTGATAACCTTTCTGGTTATAATTTAAAATATACAAATCGTAAATATCGTGAAAAAGGAGATGTATGTATGTACAAGGTTCAATATAAATTCCGTAATGACCTCAATTTAGTAAATCGTAACTATGAATCACGTTTTATTGAAATCGAAAATATAAACCGCAACAATATTATTGTAGGCATCAATTATCGCGTATATATAGCCATTGAGATTTTTATAAGTGACTCCAACCTTATTCTTGAAAAAATCAATCATGAAAATAAAATAAATTTCTTATTAGGCGATTTTAACATCGATTTACTGAAGACCGATACAGATAGACGTACTCACGATTATCTTGACCTTATGTATTCTTATTCTCTTATACCATCCATTCAAAAACCGACCAGAATTAATGAAGAAAGTGCTACATTAATAGATAACATATTGCCCAACTATGATCAAACTGTTGACAGTAAAATTGTCTTGACTGACATCAGTCAATGACACAAAAATTTAAAACTTATCGCAATAAATTACATAACCTCATTCGGAAATCTAAACGAGATTGTATGTTCAAAAAATTTGAACAAAATAAGGGAAATATGAAAAAAACATGGACCAAAGAACAATTATTGGGCGTACTAAGAAAGTCAGTTAAAAAACAGCCTTTAAGAGTGACTCAACTGATTTAGTAATAGACTCTGTTAAAATTGCCAATAAATTTAATAATTTTTGTTAATATAAGCCCAAAATTAGCAAAAGAAATTGATCATGCTGGGAAAGATTATTTTGAATACATGAATAGCCCATTATATGAAAATATATTCATGAAACCAATTGTGGAAACAGAAATAATTAAGATCATTATGAAATTTAACAAAAATAAAAATCCTGGCCATGATGAAATTGCAAACAATGTTTTGAAAATGATATCTAAAGAAATTGCAATACCACTTAATAGAATATTTAATTTGTCAATATTATCTGGTGAAGTTCCTGATAGTATGAACATTGCCAAAGTCGTTCCCTTTTATAAAAAAGATAACCCTCAAATGTTTTCTAATTATAGGCCAGTACCAGTACTATCAAGCTTTAACAAAATACTTGAACGATTAGTTTTTAACAGGTGTGTAGATTTCATTGACAAACACAAAATACTTAATTCAAAGCAGTGTGGTTTCCATTCTGGCCATTTAAACTACAGGGTGGTTCATAAAACTTAGAACCCAAGTTCAAGATGACGTTTCAGACAGTAATTGTACCTCAATCAACTTGAATTGCACAGAAATCATTTTTAATACCTTTTGAACAATCGCTGTAAGTGTTATGCAATTTGCATCATTAGGTCTTAAGATACAGCTCTTTATGTAAACCGTCCTTCAAATTGACTTGTCCACGAAAGCTTTTCTTCATTTTTGTCTTCAATCTGTCCCCCTTGATATGCACTGTATTTGGTTCCACACGTGTTGTACTGCAGGATAAATTACGCATGTATCATCTGAAAGTGATTGATTATCAATTTTTAATTGAATGATGTACCTGAACATAGCTTCAGATAATGGAGTCCCAGTTTCAGCAACGTAATGGTGCAGTTCAGATTACAGATTCATACAAGAGGCCTCTGAACTCACGCTCACGTAATTTTGATAGTTTGTATGTTTTTGTTTGTTCTGTCTTCTTCGGTAAATGTTTTCCAACAGAGTGGTTGGACTTAGTCACTCAATCGTTGTCATATAGATTTCAGGTCCTTAAGTGCTGTAAAGTGACTAAATTACATTGAAAGATCAGCCAGGAAAATGCCTTGAAAACGCCTTCAATTCAAGCAGGGAACGCCCGTAACACAACATGCAGTGCAGTACGTGCAGGTTAGAGTTCTAAAATTGATTACACATCAATGTTGTTAATCCATTGAAGGATTTAAGTCAGAAGGAGAGAGAAGCAATCGTGAACAAGCCAATTTGAAGCAATATTTTGATAATGGGCTGTATCTTAAAAACCAATGCTCAAAACTTGACCAAAACTGCAGGAATGGTTTAAATTCTATCCCACATGGTGCCTTTGCCAACTGAAGGTGATAGAGGTACAATTGCTGAGTAAAAATGATTTTGAACTTGGGTTTTGAGTTTTTTGAACCACCCTGTATATGCCAATAATTTATTTTGTAGATAAAATTTGCAAAGCAATAGAAAACAAACAACAATCACTGGGTATATTTTTAGATCTGTCAAAAGCTTTTGACACCATTGATCATGACATCTTACTTCACAAGATAACATACTATGGTTTCCGTGGAAAAGTTTTAAACTGGTTCAAGAGCTACTTAAATAATAGGAAACAGTATGTTATTTACAATAACAAGATTTCTATATTCGAAAAGTTAACTTGTGGTGTACCTCAAGGTTCCATATTGGGCCCCTTTTATTTATCCTGTATGTTAATTATATTTTAAACACTTCATCTGTCCTGAAATTTATGTTGTTTGCAGAT
>JXSR01S019524.1:52781-71147 GCA_000969725.1 Ophiothrix spiculata | reverse complement strand
AATGTTATTTACTTAAAGTAACATATATACACCCGTTTTATTGTTCAATACATGTACTGTTTTTGCCATGTGTATTCAAAACAATGAAATAGTGTATTTAAAGTGACCAGCCACCTGATTTTAAGTTTTGGGTCATTCCATACACCGTACGAGATAATCAATTTCCTTTTACCGCTAATAGAATACTAGCAAAAAATATTATTGTATTCTTTTGTTCAAAATAACTTTGACTGCTTTAAAGAATCAGACAGTCGAATTGCCCTAGGTATCTTCACACTAATTCAGGTAACCAAATTATGTCTCTTAGTCACATGACTAATGTGTCGTGTCATGAAATTTGTAGCTATATATCTGTTTTTTTGATGAGCAAGGTTAATTTGCTCAACTTGTATTCATATCACAGGCACAAACAGTGTGCAAATATATAGCAGGTATCAAAAGTGTCACCTGCCTATGGCTTAAGGTAAAGAATGCTTTCACGTTTTATTGAAAGCCATTTTTTATTTAAATTCCAAACGTCAAATGCAGCTGAATTTTACTTGAATCAAATTTGTCATTTAGTTAGCTAATAATATAAAACGGGTTGTAACCCTTTGGCTGCTACAGTTTGATAATAATTATTCTTCATTAAAACTCAAAATGTTTTTTCTCAAAATAGTTTATGATATTCTTTATATTTTGATATTTCTTATAATATCATATTTCATAACGCACTTAACCCTGACACGTTTAATAACTAATATAAACAAGCATCACATTCATGGATAGGCTTCATAGATTTGGTTCTCGGTCTCACACTTTTTCTTAAGACATTAATATCGCTATATTAACTTGCATTCACCTGCACCCCTAAGGGTTGAGCCAAAATAATATTCATCAAATAAACCACCACTTTATCCATATCATCAGTTTACTGTGATGTTCTGCCTCGTGTAGAAAAAATGTTGATTTAAAAAAAACCTTTATGAAAAACATTGACTGTCATATTATTAAAAAAGATGATAATCACCTTATAATGAAATACAATTATTTCAAAGCTATTTTATGATGGCCGGGTCCGCGGCCATCTTAGAATGGCAACCGCATTAACTTTGTTCAATTAAGAGTTGTTCATTTGCTCAGAACATTTTCTATTTTGTATATATGTTGCCTCAAAGCCATGTGAGTAATAACTTGACGCTTTCCCGCTCAGAGTAGTTATTCCTCACAATTTCTGTAAGATAAGAAAAAACACAAAAGTGGCTTTGAGGTGACATAGAAAATATTTTTCTGAGCAAAGAGACACCTTCACCTTAAATAATATCACACAGTTATAGAGTTACACTCGTTTTTGAGGCGTATGTTAAAATCTGCGGATATGGCGTCTACTATCTTACAACTTGTGAACTTCAGATGAATCATTTAAAGTTGCTTCTCCGCTTAAATGTAATAAACTTTTATAAAAATTACTTAAATTCCAGAATACCCCAGAACGCATTAAGTAGAAAATGTTCTAGCCAGATGCCCCAATTTGATTTTGATGACATGTTCAGATAACGGCAAGTTGTTAACTGAGTTTACGTGTCTCCTTAAACATACATATCTGACGCAGCTATCATAGGAGTTTATTGTCGAGACTATAAACAAACCAAGTTGAACAGTTGGGTGTACTTGTAAGTGCATTGACCATCGTGTGCAGTTGTTGAAATAATGTACTTTGCTGTAATTAAATGGCTATCTTACAATTTTCCTTTTATTCAGTTCATTATGTAACTTTATAATCGTAATTATTGAAGGTTTAACAAAGCTTTTTTTTAACCATTCATTTGTAAAAAGTCCACTGACAAGGCCAACCTAGTAACGCAGCAGATAAAAGACCAAAAATCACTGGTCCGGAAATTTGAGTACATATAGGAATTTTTCGTCCAAGAATGTTAAGAAGGGTCCAAAGCTTATGTGTGTAAAGTGTAGGAAAATGTAGGTCAGTATTTTCTGAATTACAGGCAAATTTGTACAAAAATGAACGTTTTTGGTAAACAAAACTTGGTAACAGAGTTTTGTAGACAACACAAATATAAAAGTTTTCAGAAATGTGCGGATAACTAAATTTAGATTAATGGAGTTTGGGCTTTAATATCATCATATGGTTTCGACGAAATAAGATGATTATCAACCTTATTTGCATAATTAATTCATAAAATTACCGTAAAACATTCAAACGACCTCAAATTTTCAATTATAATATTGATAAGAATTACCCGATTGATGGTTTTGTTTCTTCAATTAGCAAAGTGAAGTGCTGTTCTTATGTGTGCCAAATTTGAACTTCGTAGGCCATAAAATGGCTTCAAAAATAGCATTTTTAAAAGCTGGTTTTATATCAAAAATATTCACACATATTGCTAATACGTAACTATATGTACAACGAATACCAGCCAGGGCGATAATGTATGCGATTCGCTATTGACTTGGTACCGTACGTCCTTAGATTAATTCGACCATGATATAATCAACAGAGTGATGAATCGCTCTTTTTCGTAACTGTCCTTTAATTAGAAAGGGACCCATGAACACGATGAATGTTTTATCAAAAATAACAATATATAAAAAGTAAACTTTGTTGAACAAAATAATGGACATTTAACACACAATTCAATCATGAATTCCCAGAGAGGTAAAGGCAAATACTTGCATCAGAAGAAATAAATCTTGCAATTTTTCAATACAAATTTATGAAGTTTGTATTGGTGTTCCATCATGTAAATCTTTAAAAAAAATCTGAACAAGCCTAAAATGTTAGTGTGCTGATTAGGATATGTGCTTTTGTGATCCTGAAACAAATTTGCAAAGGACTCTAACAAATGTAACCCCCTCCCCTTTGGAAGCTTATCTTTAGGGACGGATACCATGCCAATTTCCAAGATGCAACACACAATCTGGCACTCCTGGCATGACGAAATGTTGCAAAATCATATAACATACACACATATATGAGAATTAAAGAGAAAAGAGGAAGGAAAAGAAAAGAGGAGAACACAACCGTCTAATTGGAAACAGGTGACCTTTGGGGGACTTTTTGAAACAGACTATAGAGTTTCTGGTCACAGCAAGAAGCCGTAAGCTTATTCCATCGTCTCCATAGGCAAAGGACTGGGGTAGAAAAAGCCATGTCAGAGTTCAGGTCCTATAGAAGAGCTCAGACGGAGGTAGAGGCATGTAGAGGACCAACAGGAGTAATAACACGCGTGAATTTGGATGAGGGATAGTAACTAGGAATAGGTTGTTTAGGAATTTTAAGGTGTGGACAAGGGTACGGACATGGATGTGCTTGGCAACAGGAAGCCGATGGTCCAAATGCTGTCCTTGATGGAACAAATTTTGTGCTTGACAAGAATAAGCCGATGGAAAAAATATTGTGCTTGATGGAAATAAATAAATTTGAACCCACCCACGAGAGGACAGGAATGGATGAGCTTTGGTTTTATAGAGCATTTTGAATTTAGATGAGTCAAAGTTGTCCGGGAAATGGAATTGAAAAAATGAAAAAAAAAAAACAATATTAAGACAACAAATACTATGGGAAATATGTAGGCCTATATATAGGCCTAATCCGCGATTTTAGGACTGCATTGAATCCAGAACATGATCTATGGGACATGATTATCTTATCTCATCTCATGCGCAGTGGAGAAACTTTGTATATCAGACCACCTTGCAGTACAATGAAACAGCACAAAAGCAAACCCAAAAAGATCGAAGAACAATATCTCAGAAAACGTCAAGAAGAAGAATGGACAGCCTATAACCCTTACATGATACACCACAATGATTTGCATAAAAGCATTATGTTGAAGGAATCCAGGAAAGCATCAAACTTTTGATAAATCCCAAACGATATGCAAAGATACAAAATGATGAGTCAGATGTTCTTGTGAATGAGCACAGAGTTATCGTCGTAGCTGGGGAGGAAGCATGTAACTTTTGTGAAAGCCTTAAAATCGGGATGCCACTTGATGGTTGCTTAAGAAAAGAATATGATGTTGATTCAGTCGACATTTTGATTATTTTCAAATTCTTATAGGAACCGAAGAAATTGTCCACCGAATTATAAGGACATTGGACCATAACAGCTAAAAAACAGTTAAATGTACTATAATAATGATCGTCAAGTTGGTACATAGTTTTGAGCTATGGATCTTTTCTTTGAAACATGACTGCATCAAAATAGAACTGCATTTGAACATTCAAGGCTTCATAAGATCTCAAAGTTTTGATCGTGGTTTCACTTTCTTAATCAGAGTACAAATGAACAGCAATGCGTCAATGGATTGGTAGATGAATTGTTCTGAGACGGGATCGATGGGTAAAGACATAAGACAGGTCGACAATCATTTTCAGACATGTCTGACAAAGATCACATCCACCGGGTTGATTGCTGGATTTACAAGTGAGGAACCTCCCCACAGTAGGACTACCCTACAATTATTTTAAGGGAGAGAGTCCATTTAGTATTATCTGATATATGATCAGGTATCTGGAATACACTGAGGAGGAAAGTCAGGCGTGACACTGATCCATAAACATGATAAACACCCTGCCAGTACTACTTTTACTATAGAGTTTAAAGCAGATACTGGCTTACCCACATTATTTTTTTTTATTGTCAGAGGCCGTGGATGTGAGATTGTCACAAAGTTCCTGCATTTCCACGGTTCTCATATAAATCGTGCCCAAGTCCTGCACCAAAAATTTATGCGCATACCAATTTATTAAAACTTTTATTTTGCAGACATGTTAGAGGAAAGTTTGTTTAAATGGAAGAACACACAAAATGAAGAAGAATCATATTTCAAAATTACATAAGACCCTTACGAGTGGTCTAAGCAGATATGAATTTGACCAGTAGTTCTTTCGAAGCAATCTTGATAGATTCCTATAATAATGTTGTTTGATGATCGAATTGGATTCGTATGATATGTTATCATGATGATTGACAGTTTGGAGATGGAAAGTTTATAGAAATCAAAACATTCTATGACTATAGTAGCAGATTTATTTTTTGCCTATAACCAGAAACAGACAAAAAAAAAGGGCAGCGTTATTATATAGATGAGTCTATAACATAGGGCAAACTTGGTTTAAAAAGCAATCATCACTTATAGTTCCCTTGAAAACCTCTTAATGTTTATAACATTAAACGTTTTTCATCATTGTTCATATCAACGTCAAAACTGATACCATATTTTATAAATTTCTCGCTGGAAAAACATTATCAACCCCCAAAGAAATAAATCATCTTGTTTACAAATTTATAACAAATTTCTATTCTTCAATACATTTTGAGTCGTAAATTATTAACATTAGTCCCATGCAAGTCTCCGTAGTATGAATGCTAAATTTAGACATGGTTGAAATTGCGATATTGGTTTACTTTACATTTTTACGTGTAATATCAACATTTTATAAGATATTTCCTTCATTTTTATACCAAAGGTATAAAATATAGTAAGAAATACGTTTCAGCCATCAGTATGTAATTTAACGTACAAATTGCGATGACAAAGGAAATGAAAGTTGGTCAATTGTCGAAATTCTTGAAAAATGTGCATAATTTATGCTAATTTATGCATATTGCCCTTTATTGTGCCAGGAAAATTGGTCTTATTGGATACCTTGATGTCTCCTCTAAATATTGCAGGTTGAAAAATGTCAAGAATGTAAAAAGTAAGCGAATTGTGGTCAAACTAGTGTCAAATGGCAAAGAACCAAATTTTATGCAAATTCTATGTTAATAAGGCTATATCTTTATTAATATTCATCTACATTTTCCTACACTTCATGTCAGATAACTTCAGATACCATAGAATAATAAAAATACTAAAGATCCTATATGTACCGAAATATTCACTTTTGAATTTTATCTGCTGCGTTATAGGCATTTAAAATCGAGCCAATGTGTACTGACTTAAGGAGGTAGTTAGATTACTGAAAATAAAACATCTCTTTTCGGAGTTAAACTTAACATCAAGAATATAATTCTTAAACCCTTTGCAGGACTGTTTACGCCATGTAAGTCGGACATTGGATTATTGGTTATTATCTACTGTGTTCGAGGTTCTAATAATCAAACAGCTGTATTAATACAATGATAACAAAGGAATACAAGCCAGTGACTTTTTTGTGATTTTGACCGTTTTTCATCCAGTTATTATCATCCATATATTATCATAGGAAAAGTCATGTAAAACGTTTATTTTTCCAGGTTTGGTAAACGGACATGCATACCCCATGGAGGTGCATATCAATATGTATATGTACTTTAGCTCTCAGCACATTCCTACTTGAAGTTATGATTGCCACTACTCTAAATGTTATTCGACACTACGAAATATGTTATAATATTGCCAAAAAATGAACATTTGTATTAATGCAAACTACAGTATGTTTTTACAAAGTTTTGAGTGTTCTAGATTTAAAGCAGTGTAGAAACACAAACTACCTACCTAACTCCTTAAAAAAATCAAGTAAAGATGTGCTTGACTAAAACAGATTAGTTCATCGACCACCGTGTGTATCGTGTTGAAATAATGCACTTTGCTGAAAATGGCTATTATACAATAGTTTTGTTCATGGCTTGATAAACGTGATAATTGCAGGTTTTTAAAGAGTTCCTTATGCCCATTAATTTGTAAAACGTCCGCTAAGTAATACTACTGCTACTAACCGTTTTCTTATCATTCCCCTGACACAATAGGATGCCATTACTATTAAAGTGTTTGTTTCTTCGAAAATATGCAATACATATAACATATGTGCGGGTTAGTTGAAAAAAGAAACAATTAATGGAACGATGGTATAGACAAAAGTTAATAATAATGCATCATTTTAGGGTCAATACATATGGTATATGCAGACGTTTTGATGTATTATTTTTATGTAATAACTTTGTTAAATATGTTTTCTTATAGCACAACTTCTGATGTTTTATTTGTGTTTTTACGTTTACTCAGAACAAATCTTATACAAAACAACACTAATAAACAAGCAATAATAAACAAGCATGTATTAAGTGCCATTTCTTAGGTATGCAAAGCGTAACATGAAAACAAACAAAATATGAGCATCCTACAGAGGGTATACTTGGAATCCAGGGATGTCCTGTAACTATATGAAGTCAAATGACTATAACCAGTTCCTGTCTTTTTATTCATATTGTGCAGTGTAAATAGCAAAAATACTTTTGAAAATAAACAAAACATATGATGCATTATTTTATATATACCCACTTTTTAGCAATGATATCATATTTCATCCAAGGATACATATATTAAGCATTAAGTTAGACAATAAAACTGATATCAAATTGACTTGAATACAGATGAAACTTCCTTTGTATATATTCAATAAAGAGAAAAGGCAGGTCTTTTACTGTTGGCATTTTTTCCCTTTTTTTAACGTTGTTCGTTGACTTTTAAATTACACGAGTCAAATACAGATGAAATAGTATAAATCATATTGCAAAACACAATCCACATTGAATACCTGATGTGCAAATAATACACAAACTAAAAAAAGAAACAGATATAGAAACGTCGAAAGCCACTGTAATAATATAAATGTACACGGTTGCTCATAAAGTTGGAATAAAAATATTTGTATGACTTTTTTATGTAAAGGTTAATTTATGAGGAAAATATCTGGAAACTCTATGTTGCTTTTGGTCAGATTTGATAGGTAATCTTGTTGGTCGTGATATGGAACTCCAAATGTGATAAATTTTATCATGTACTGGTAAAGGGACAACAACAAAAATGGGCTAAAAACGTGTTTTTTAGGTCAAATTTGATTTGACCCCGCCTTAGTTAGACAAGGTCAATTCTCTCCTCTAGTTGAGTGGTCATATGAAATGTTGATATGTACTAGTGTAACAAGCAAGAGATTAAATAACCTGGTCACGTTTGACTGCGCCAAGAAAATGCTTGAATCAAAACACAAAATGATCATTTAACACCCCAATTTACAAAAGTAGGGCTCTGGCAAACGTAGAATGGTCCCTTGCGGTATATGACATCCTAAAAGGTTGTAAGAGGTTTTTAAAATTTCGTATGTCGCCGGAAACCATTTTGCGTTCACCTCGACCCTATTATAATTATATTTCCAGGGGGGAGCAGGAAGTTCGGTTCGGCGTTGAATTTTTTTTCGCGCCCCATTCGGGAGCAATTTTTTCCTGGAAATAACAGTTTTCCTGCCTATTTCATGTTCCGTGGGGATTGTTTTCCTTCTAAATAAAGGTTACCTTGACCAAGGCGGAGTTAAATCAAATTTGACTTCAAAATCACGTATTTTACCCATTTTTTTTTACCCCCTTACCAATACAAAAGAAAATTTATCACATTCGGAGTTCCATTTCACATCCAACAAGATTACCTGTCAAATCTGACCAAAAGCAACATAAGTTTCCAAATATTTTCTTCATAAATTGACCTTTACATAAAAAATGGGTTAAAATATTTTTATTTCAACTTTATGAGCAACCGTGTATATTATTCACATTCCGTCGTATGTATTTCGAAAACATTGTGTTTACAGTTTCATCCACGTTTAAATACTCAAATATTTATATATGATATAAATCAATTAAAACTAGATTAATGTTATAAGATACCCTTGTATCTCCATTTTGATATTAAAAAGCTTTTTATAAATACATCTTCTAAAATAAATCTACAATAAATCCAGCAAATATGCTGTAATCAAATGATAAGCTATCTTGGATCTGTATAGCTTGGTACTGCTTGTTTCAAGACAAAAATAGAAAATATTTTTAAGGGGACAATCCTTTACAACAACGAGATGCGCAAATGTCATGTTCACTGCTAATCTCGATATCTTGCCTTAAATATTAATGCTCAATCTTACAATCAGATGATAAATTACTGAATATCAACGATGCATTGTAAAAGAGTATGCTGTTTTTCACAAAATATAACCTACACTAATATACATCACTGTCAGTTTTGCTTTTCATATTACAGTTTTATCTATATGATATAATTTGTAAATGTCACCCTAATGTTCAAGGTATACGATTACCAAAGGGTGTCCAAAAAGTACCTTCACTACTTTAAATCACATAAAAATTATATAACAGGGTATAGAAAAAAATAAACCTTTCTTGGAACTTTTATTGTACTGATTAGAATTTTCTCTGAGATTTATAAAAAAAAATGCACGTAAAGGGTGCCTTATAACCCAAAATTTGGCTCATTTATTTGTATTTATCTTTCAATATTCCCAGAAAAACCATCTGTCGTCAGAAATTTTCGGGATTTTTTTTTATTATTATTTGACTTTATTCCATTTGGAATGCAATCCCAAATGGTTTGTATCGCACCGTTTCTTTCTTTCTTTCAACACTTTGATCATCAATTTCTCCTTTTGGCCGATTTGTATCTAACTTGGTCCAAAGTAGCAGTGGGCCAGCCCAATTATGTCACATGACCCAGGTGACCTCAAAGGTCATCTGCGGTCAACTGAGGTCAAAATCGATTTTCATTAAAAAAGTTTCAACTCAAGTACGTTACAAGGTATTGTCATGAAATTTTAGGACATGAATCCTCTTAACATTACCTACAAAAGTTATGGTGTGACAAAAATGGGTCAAATGGGGTCACAGGGGTCAAAAAAGGTTAAAATTATTTAAAACATCATCAAAAATCTGTAACTTCCAAGTTAAAGGTGGCAGAATTATTCTACTTGCACAGAGATATTGCAAAAAAAAAATACTGAACACATGTAGGTGACCTTTGACCCGAAAGGTCAAAGTTCATAGATTAAAGGTCAAATTTTCAAGTTTGTTCGATTTCGAAAATTAGGGTGTCAAGTTGTTCCTTAGGGTCAAAGGTCACAAAAAAGGTCAAATTTTAAAAAAAATATCAGGTGTAATTATTCTACTTGCACAAATAGATTGACAAAATTATACTGAACAATTCTAGGTGACCTTTGACCCCAAAGGTCAAAGTTCATGGGTCAAAATATCAGATAATTCAATATCTGCTTAGTGCAAAGTGGTGTAATTATTCTACTTGCACAGATAGATTGATAAAATTATACTGAACAATTCTAGGTGACCTTTGACCCCAAAGGTCAAAGTTCATAGATCAAAGGTCAAATTTTCAAGTTTGTTCAATTTCAAAAATAAGGGGGTCAAATTGTTCGTCTTGAAGCACTGATCAAAAGTTGTCATATTGACCTCGACGTCCAACCTCTCAGGAGTCAAAGGTCATCAGAAAGGTCAAGTTTTCAAATGTGTCTGATTTCAAATGTTAGCATGATTAGTGTGTTAAATTGTTCATCTTGAAGTTGTGATCAAAAGTTGTTATGGTGACAGTGACGCCTGATCCTTCCTTAGGGGTCAAAGGTCACCAAAAACGTCACATTTAAAAAGAATCATCAAAAATCAATATCTGCTTAGTGCAAAGTGGTGTATTTATTCTGTTAATTTGCACAGATAGATTGATAAAATTATACTCAACAATTCAAGGTGACCTCAGACCCCAAAGGTCTAAGTTCAAATGTTGAAGTTTGTTCAAGGCCATCATAAAGGTCAACAATTTCAACTTTGTCAAATGCCCATCCCAAATGGTCGTTGTCTCCGAGGACAATAACATCTAGTGTTATTATTAATATTTTATTTTAAGCTTACCATTTTTTTTTTCTGGGACTTAAAATTTTTTTTCTTGGAATTACTGCGGATTCTGATGCCCTGCTTTAAAAAAAAGGACATTGAAAAACCGAACACATGTTCTGCCTTATAAACTAAAGTTTTGATATTAGCATATTCCCTTCAAATGAACCTGTATCGTCAAGAATACGCGCTACTTACTAAATTTAAAATCCTGTAACTACAAATGTAAACCTAAAGTCTGCTCATATCACATTGGAACTATAACTTACTACGCCACTTAGATGTTACAAAACACGTTTTCGGAGATCAACCGACAACAAAGTGGTATGCGACAGCTGCAGCAATTAGTGTAACATCAAAACCAGGAAACAGAGAACACTAACGCTAAGCATGCATGCACTTAGATGATCAAGTGGAAATCTATCTACATTGCACATTGGCGCTCTTTGCCACATCTCTTTTAAATAGAAAAAAGATCAGGAATATATACGTTCAGATACAACAAATCTGTTTTGCAAATGTGTTCAAAAAAGAAACCACAAAACACTCACTAAACATTGGAATCTTTCATATTTAAGACTAATCTACAACATGAATACTCTAATGAACACATCTAAAAATATGCTTTCTCCACTTCGGCATGAAGTGTGTTTTACAGTTCCAGGCACACTACATATACAATTGGCCTGCAAATTTTTTGATTCAACCATTATGTCATTGTCATGTCTCATTTACTCTAGAACACACCGTTGTTTAATCACACTATATATGTCTTTCAATGTAGCAGGTTAATCAACACTTGTTCTGTGTAATAGGCTAACGGAAAAGTAAATGTGTCCGGTTTATAACGCAGCAGACATATAACTAGAATTATGATTTCACATTCAAGCAAAACAAACAACAACAGCAACATCAACAACAATGACAACAACAAAAAGCTTATTTGGTCGTATGTTAAACGATTTTATATAGGAAGTAATTTTTAGATCCGATTTTGACCTGCAGAATTATAAACATGAAAATTGAACATATTGCTAGAAAAACAAATCAAAACAAAAAACAAACAAACAAACAAGCAGTTGTACTTGTTCGAAAATATATAATGAACATTTAATAAGAAGTTCAGGTGTAATAGGAATATTTCTCCCGTGATCTTACTGTCCGGGTTGTACAGTACAGTATAAGTTAACAACTCTTATGCAACATGGTTTTTTTAATGCTTTATTCCGTTACAGTCTATGGAAGGCAGATTTTTATTCCAGAGGGACCTTACTTACTTTAACACCACTTTTGACACGCTGAATTATACCTTGCATATTTCCGTCACATATGAATAAATTGAACAGTAAGCTTAGAAAACAAAATCAATTTAAAATGTTGCAGATTCTTAATAAACAATAGCAAAATCAGATACTGTCCTTAGACGGGAAGTCATGATAACATATAAATATGAAAACTTACTAGAAAATAAAATTCAAACACTACGCTTATACATCAAAATGTTTCAAACAAATACTGGTAAAAGGTGTAAACATTACACGTTACATGCCTTAAAATTTTGTACCAGTGATTTTGACATTTCACTGGTGATAAATCATCCAATGTTTAGCCCACCCACTACCATGTGGTCTATTTTGAGGATTGTGAAGGACACAATGATGCCCTCAAGGCATATTCATGTCCTTCAAGGTATTGAATATGGTAACTTAGTGGGTTGTGGTCTAAATATTGGATGATTTATTACCGGCGAAATGTCAAAATCAAAGGTACAAAAGTTTAAGGCAAGTAACATGTAATGTAGCGGTTCATGTCTTATTCTCCTGAAATAAGTAGGCATAATAATGTGTTTTATTCAGTAGTACATGTATTTAACTCAATCGATTACCTGAAAGACAGAGATTACGATAGTCAAGCCAAGGAAATCTTACTCTTATTGTTAGGGGGAATATGCTTAAAATCCTACATTAACTGCGCATTTTCACTAAGATCTAGTTTTCCTTATTATTTATCAATGCCATTGTTATTGTCGTTTTTATGTAAATCACAAAAAATAACCCTTTCAACTGGCTCATTCAACTTGCTTGCTTATCGTTTATTCTATGTGAAAAAGATCTATCTAAATGCAAATCCAAATTATTTCAAGGGACCTATTTAGATAAGCGTCGTAGTTACTATGGTAATATTAAAATGATACTATTCCAACTTTATTAAAATCATTGCCCTTCATTTGCTTGGTTTTATATAAAATGGATAGGAATGGACAGGAAAGGACAGAAAAGCATAGGAAAGGACGGGAATGGACAGGAATAGACAGGGATGGACAGGAAAGGACACGGAAGGACAGGAAATGACATGAAAAGACAGGGAAGGATATAGAAGGGCAGGAAAAGACGGGAAAGGTTAGGAAAAGAAAGGACAGGGAAGTACAGGGAAGGACAGGGACGGACAGAAAAGGAAAGGGAAGGACAGAAAAGGACAGGGGAAGACAGGAAATGACATTGAAGTACAGGAAAAGACGGGAAAGGACATGGATGGACAGGAAAGGTCAGTAAATAACAGGGAAGGACACGGAATGTCAAATGTTTATAAAAATGATGTCGAAATTGATTTATGTATTATAAATTTTACAAGAAATAATTATTGTAATGTATTTATTTTAACCAGGTTCAGTTTTCGTAAAGAAACTAGCCTAGATTTCATTAAGAATTAAAAACTTATGGAAATGTTATAAGTAGCCCCCTCCAAGCTTTAAAATGTAGTAAATTATAAAATATATAAAAGAGTAAAAATCTACACAAAAATAAAAAAGGTTGAAAAAGAATTAATTTTCAATAGAATTATGTGATGCTGGTGTGATTATGTCCAGTATTTTCTAAATCATAAATTTGTACCTCATATCTTATGGTTTTTAAAACATTGTTTTTCACACATTTTTTTTTTCCGGAGAAAAAATACGCTTTTGAAGAAACATTGAAAATTGTCTAAATATTCTATAAATGATGTTCTATTGGTAGTAAAACATATGCAATTAGAAAAGTAGCGGGCAGAATCTAAGCCAATCCCGTTAAACTTAAATAGAATCAAGTAAAGTTATATTTGACATGATTTTTGACTTTTTTTCTACACCTATTGTACATTTTCAACCTCATCTGTGACACTTGTAACCATCATGGGCGTTAATGAAAAGAAGGATTTAGTGTAGTTTTGACAAGCAAAACTAGGATCCTATAGCAGGCCCGTAGCCAGGATTTTTTCAGGGGGGGGTGCGGATTTTTAAAAACTGGACCTTTTGGAGAATAAGTTTTGTTTTGTTTAACCCTAAACTAATTTTAGTGGTTTTGACAAAGTAACAAACAAGCAAAAAAAGGGTTTTAGCAGTTTGCAAATATTATCTGGTTGGGAAGGAATAGGCATTTGAACTTTTTATAGAGTTTTTTAAGCATCCAACTTTACCGTTGGCCTACTGGTATTTTCATCCTATATTCCATGAAGTGGGAACTTTAACATAGTTGAGAGTGATACAATCACATTTTGATTCGAATTGATGCGTGAATGTGCATTAAACTATACCCGTGTGCTATTCATCTGTAACACGTGTAACCATCGGCGTTAACGAAAACAAGGCTTTAGAGTAGTTTTGACAAGCAAAACTAGTATCCTATAAGGGTATCAAAACAGGCAATTTCAAGACTTTAGGGTTTATATTTTCACATGTAATCCTCTCTTAGGGTATATTTAAGAACAACTACCCATTATGCCCGCATTTGTAATCATATTTCAACATTTATTGGTTTCCATTTGTCCTTGCTTTAGGATGTTTTTGTCCACATAACTGTCCAATTAAAATGTATTCCACACGCCAAATTGGCACTACAGTATTTGCAGATAAAATTAAAAAGAAAATTCTAACATGTCCTGTAAGTTGAAGATCAATTCCATGCAGATATGTTTTTAAATGGCGACTAGATTTTCTTTAAGAAATAAAAACTACCCCCTAACCTCCGACCAAACCCAATAGTTTAAAAAAATATTTTGATTTCTTTACCTCTTAGTATCCATTAATTCCATTACATATCCACTAAGAGTATATTTGCAACTACCTAAATTTGACCAAAAAAATTACCTCTTGAATTATGGAACCAAACTGCTATCACTACCAGTTATATAGCTGTTACAATGTACATTTTCGTAGAAAAGATTAAACGACAACCAAGTGACACACGACAGCTGCATCAATTAATGTAACATGAAAACAAGGAAACAGTTTTAAAACAGTAGATGTGCATTCACTTAGGTGTTCGGGTGGAAATCTATTATAAATTCTTCGCATCTCAATTTAAGGTAATAGTAGAAAATATGAAGAATACGTTCAGCTCGTTTTAGATCTGGTTGGAGAGAAACCTATATTTATTAAACTTAATCATGTAATATTATAAGATTTCACTTCATATCCAGTCCATCTAAATGGACCTCACAAGTGGGTGCTGATTATGAGGTCCATCTGGATGGCCAATTCATATCTAAACTGACACTATATCATTATGGAACCTTGTATAGGCACATAATACGGAAGTAAATATCTCTAATACATTTTGCATTCGAGTAGTTTGAGAGATTTTGTTTTATTTCATCTTAATATATAGAATGACTCTTTGAAAAATATGATTGATTTTAATTTACTGTTATGCAGGTGAACAGTACTGATATATGACTTGTTTTATAATTTATCTTTCTAAAATACGGAAAAACAGCTGTTTTTTCCTCTTGAATCTATTGGACGTTAAAAAAATAAGGCATTCAAAATTTACAAATCTGAATTTTCCAAATTAATTATACCATTTACACAACTTTTATATTTTATGCTTGCATCGGGCATGCATAAAAAATACAAGCTGTAGTTAATCAAATAGCACATTACATATAATTTACTGTATAATATTAAATTAGACAATTTGTGTAAATTGCAATTTATTTTATTGTTTGTTTGTTTTGTATTCTATATAAGCTTTATCTTGATTTTTAATTAATTGAATTTAATTAATATCCCTAAATGAACCAAACCAACCAATTGTGTGGCTGTGTGTGAGGTGTGTTGGGTGGATGTGTGTGTGGATGTTTTCTTTTTTTTATATTGTTTGCTTATCTTTTAAATCTAAGCTCTATATCATACAGATAGATTTTTTTCTAAATCTATCAAGATTAACGTTTCACTTAAGCATGGAATAAAACTATTTGAAATCTAATTCTTATTGTTAGGGGGAATATGCTTAAAATCCTACAATAACTACGCATTTTCACTAAGATCTATTATACCCCACACTCTTAAAAAGAAAGGATCAAATTGATCCAATAAACTATCAAATATGAGCTTACCCTTTTCCGGATCAATTTTGATCCATATTCTCCTCAAATTTGATCCTTTTCGGATCAAACACACTCTTTTTTGATCCGAAAAGGATCAAATTTGAAGGGAATTTGGATCAAAATTGATCGGGAAAAGGGTAAGCTCATATTTGATACTTTTTCGGACCCTTTCTTTTTAAGAGTGCATTATTTATCATTGCCATTGTTATTGTATTTTTATGTAAATAATAAAAAACCCTTTCAACTGGCTGGCTTATCGTTTATTCTATTTGAAAAAGATCTATCTAAATGCAAATCCAAATTATTTCAAGGAACCTATATAGATAAGCGCCTTAGTTACTATGGTAATATTAAGGTGATACTATTCCAGATTTATTAAAATTATTGCCCTTCATTTACTAGGTTTGACTTAGTAACAAAAAGGGAAAACAAGTTGAATTGCAAAGAATACCGAGTATATGGAACCTGTAATGCACACATCTACGGAAATATATATGACCTTGACAGGAAACCTGAGAGTTTTTATCTTGCGCTTATTTTCTTTCTTATGTGATATCAGATTTGACAGCTGGAAAATTATTAAAAAGAAAGGTATAAAAATCTTGTACCGCTTGACTCATTGTTGAAACGTTTTATGGGTTTGTGCTGTAACACAAAACAACACTGATACAAACCAGGTAAAAATCAATTTCCGACACAAATTATCAGCACAAAAATGATTTATAACAACTTTGAATATGACACAAACGTTATTATAAGAACACACACTGGTTAAATAGATGTAATTCATATTTTACCATACTTTGACAAAGAAAAAGAAACAAACTCGTTTTATATTTACGTAATTCAAATATCATTGCAATAAAACACCTCCGAATCAGTTGTTTACACTTCTTCTTCCAAATTGAAGATGCCGAAATACTTATTTCCAGAAAAATATTAAGAACAATGTTTTCCTTCAATATATGACAAGTGTAAATGAGATCAATGTTTCTTAACTCTCGTCTTCCTGAGCCTACTACACTACAGTATTTTGCAGATAAAATTCCATGCAGGTCAATTCCATGTATTTTTTTTCAAAATGGCGACTAAATTTTGATAATAAATAAAAACTACCCCCTACCCATCGACCATACCCGATAGTTTCAAAACATTTTTATGATTTACCTCTTAGTATCCATTAATTCCATTACATATCTATTAAGTGTATATTTGCAATTTACTAAATTTGACCCCAAAAAATTACCACTTTAATTATGGAACCAAACTGCTATGTATCACTACCAGTTGGCTGTTACAAGTTAAATTTTCGAAGAGAAGAAAAAACGACACCCAAGTGACCCATGACAGCACTAAACAGTAGATGTGCATTCACTTAGGTGTTCGGGTGGAAATCCATTATAGATTCTTCGCATCTCAATTTAAGGTTATAGTAGAAAATAGGAAGATTACGTTCAGCTCGTTTTAGCTCTGGTTGGTTATATTTATTAAACTGAATCATGTAATATTATAAAATTTCACTTCATGACCAGTCCATCTAAATGGACCTCACAAGTGGGTGCTGATTATGAGGTCCATCTGGATGGCCTATTCATATCTAAATTAACACTATGTCATTATGGAACCTTGTATAGGCACATAATACGGACGTAAATACCGTATATCTAATCAGTTTTAAATTCGAGAAGTTTGAGAGATTTTGTCTTATTTTATCTTAATATATAGAATGACCCTTTGAAAAACATGATTGATTTTAATTTACTGTTGTAAATGTATGCACTAAGGTGAACAGTACTGATATATGACTTGTATTATAATTTATCACCCTTAAACACGGAAAAACAGCTGTTTTTTTCTCTTGATTATATTGGACGTTAAATAAATAAGGCATTCAAAATTTACAAATCTGAATTTTCCAAATTAATTATACCATTGACAACTGTTATGATATGTTATGCTTGCATCGCGCAAGCATAAAAAAATACAAGCTATAAATAATCAAATAGCACATTACATATAATTTACTCTATAATATTGAAATAGACAATTTGTGTAATTGTTTTAATATTGTTTGTTTATCTTTTAAATCTAAGCTCTGTATCATACAGATGATTTTTTTCTCAATCGTGCAAGATTAACGTTTCACTTAAGCATGGAATAAAGCTATTTGAAATTATTCTTTCATACAAGGAAAATATGTCGGTGACTTAACAGGTTCTCAATGCTCTAATTTATTTATTTTTTTACGAAAAAAAAAATACAAATGTTATACTTTTTCTGTTATCATATCGTAATTACAACTGGGTACTTGTTTCAAATAAAACCAATTTGAAATA